>OZ020190.1:133993878-134058520 GCA_963971165.1 Philopedon plagiatum
TACTGATTTTCTACCGATCCCGTTTCTTTAAATTTATTGACTAGACGAGATACTGTGGAATAATGGAGGGATTTATCGGGGTGCCTCTCATTAAAAATTGCTGCTGTTTCTCTATGGCTTTTGTAATTTTCTCCAGAAATTAAAATAATTTCTATCTTTTCCTGAAGAAGTAGTGTGGGTGCCATTTTAAGGAATAAAATATTAATAAACTTATGTAAAATATCAAACTTAGTAAGATGCGAGACATAAACCAATGACATAGGTTGAAATCAAACAAATTATAATTTGTTTGACATTTTCTGTTGTTTTTAACCTACTAGATTATTTGGTTGTTTTAATTTCAGAGCCTGCTTTGGTAGTTTTAAGTACAACTAAATAGACCTGGTTGTTAAATTTATGTGCGAAAAATCTTAATAAAATCTTGATACAGTCATTTCATTAGATTCAAACCATTGCAACAGCGAGCGTCCGGCGAACACCTATTTTTTCGATTTTGTCCTGTCAATTGTAGAATTGTAGATCTGACTCCGTTAGATTTTTTTATGTGGGGATACCTAAAGAACCCTGTGTACAAACATCGACCCTTTAGGATTATACAAAATTTAGAGGATGTCATTATAAATTGTGTATTGCAAATAAATCGTAAAATGCTCCGAAATGTTAATCGAGAGTTGCGCTCGAGAACAACAGTATGTATGGACAGAAATGGTGGTCATACTGAGTTTTAAATTTTGTGCACCCAAGGAAAAACAATGATTTTTTGTGTTGTTAGTACAGAATTTGACTACTTTTAAGTTTTTCTTACATTGGTTTTCGTTTATAAAATTTCGATTAAATAAACAGGTAATTTTTTGTTTATTATCTATTTTAATCCCCTTAACTTTACAAAAAGTCGAACTTCAGATATATTTAAGACGATTAAGGTTTTCTCAATGTAATCTCATTGAAATGTCTCTAAAATTTTGACACTGCTGCTAGATACAAATCATTGCAACAGCTAGCGTCCGGCGAAACCCTATTTTTTTAATTTTGTCCTGTCAATTGTAGAAAAAACTACTACATTCGTTTATTTTCATCCAGATACATGGGCTTTACATTAGGCAAGCTATCTAAACGGCAAAAACTGGAAATTTGTAAATCGTTAAAAAAATATTTAAAAAAAATTGAGTTTTCCAATTTTTTTAAATAAAATTTTAAAATTTTGCACAAGGACCTAGAATTTAATTCTAAGCAATTTTTTCAAATAACTTTTTTTGATATCTCGTCAACTAACCTCACTTCTTGTAAATTACCATTTTTTTTTTTAATTTGACGCTATACCAGTGGTCACGTGACGTATGTCAAAATCGATTTTTAGGTTATCGGACATGCAGAACCGATCCCCTGGGAAAGTTTTTCCGATACTCTCCTAATAAAAATTTTTCCCATATGTTGCGAACTTTTTGCCGGTCACTGTATATATATATATATATATATATATATATATATATATATATATATATATATATATATATATATATTATATAAGAATAAACTGACTGACTGACTGACTGACTGACTAACTGACTTACTGACAGACAGACTGACTGATTGACTGAGATATCAACGCACAGCCCACACCGCTGGGTCTAGAAACTTGAAATTTTGCATAGGGGTTTGTTATATATAGTAGGCGTGCACTAAGGAAAGGTTTTTCAAAATTTAACCCCTCAGAGTGTCAAACAGGGGTTCAAACTTTGTATGGAGAAAAATATTAAATGGTTCTATTAACTGGAAACTTCATAGAAGTACTCTAAAAAATAAATGTTAATAAATCTAACAAATCAACCCCCAGGGGGTGAAATCGGGGTTCAAAGTTTGTAATGGAGTAAAATTGTTATATGATTCTATTATCTTGAAACTACGTAAAATATTCTAAAAAAACAACACATGTTTCCTTTATCCTTTTTATATTTTCTATAGTGCTCGACTTTTATAGGCGGGGTTGCCAGTCCGAGGTTGTCCATTAGATCTTGGACTCCTCGTACTTTGATGCAAACACTTAACTTACTGATGTCTTTCAGTCCGAATAGCCATCATTATGTTTCTTCTAAAGAGGCATTTACGTGAAACCCCCTGCTTATTAGAAACCATTAATTTTCTTCGCGTCCGGCCATAAAAGTTTCCTATTAGCTTCACCGCTGCTGCTTAAAAGCACGTACCAGTGAACGTTACATTGATTGAACGCTCATCAATAAAGGAAACTCTCGCATTCAATCTAAAAACTGCACTGCCTATAAGACGGATACAAACTAAAACACTCTGTATAAAATGCTACCCAAGGAAATAAAGTCCAGATAAAATTTAAATATCCTTACGGCACCATTAAAATATTGCGTTTGAACCCTGCACGAGGTACTTGGAAATTTAGAAAATTTCATGACATTTGGTTTGTTGTTAACATTGGGGTTAATGTTGAGCAAAAAGATTTTATTGCAGTCAGAAGGTCAACTATATATTTTGAAACGAACTATACCTATATAGGGCAAGGAGATTGTGCTGCAAGTGTTATAATGAGATATTTCAAAAACGGTTTGAATTATTTTAAGGTTATACTTTATAATCGTCTCGGGGCGGGCAAAGGAGAATTAACACAAAGTAAAATGTACCTTCCAAGAATGTAGTCTGATTACTTTTTTATGACTATTAAAATTGTTTAACAGATTACATAAAATTTTCTATTGATAAAAATTTTAAAAAATTCAAAATCGTTTTTTATTATCTAATCCAAATACGCTCAATAAATCTGTGTGAAAAAGAATGCCTATTGATTAACCCGAAGCTTTTGTCGTTTGATTTCTATAAATAGACTGCCGGCTGGAGACGCTTCAACCGCAGCCGCAGGCGGCAAGCGACAGGTACTCGAGCCACAGCTGGAGGAATCCTGATAGCAGGAATCCTGGAAAATGTTATATTTTGTTAATAGAACACGACAAAAGCATACGAAACATATGATATTTTTATAGAATGTGTGTAACACTTTGGGGAATTACACATGTTATAAAAACGGATGCCGACGAGTGATTCTTAGGCGATGTTTAATAGGTTGTTCAGCAGGGGAGCACGAGAAATCTTAAGAATATTTTTTGATGGCAGGTTGTTATTCAGCAAAATTTTAATTATATTTTGTGCACATCCTAAGCAAAAAATAAATATTTAAAACTGATTTTTTGATAATTTCTGGCAAATTATTAACACAGTTAGATAATAAAATACTAATGTTTCGAATGCAAGAAACTACCAGGAGGAAGGAAGCTTTTTCTTTGGCTAGAATGTCGTCACCTGCAGACCGATTTCGAACTCTTTGGTTCTCATCAGTATACAGGATAGACGAACATACCAACCTTCCGAAAAAGTAATTCCTTAAAGCTACAATGACGTACTGCATAAGCAGTGGGACACAGGCAGCGCCATCCATTAGCAGTTTCATGCAGTCGGAGTAGAGTTTACCGTAAGGTAAAATTTTAAAAAATATGAATGAACTTTACTTGTCAGGGGTACATATAAATATGCAAAAATTGAGAATCAATTCTCCAACCACCTGAAAATTCCTTATACAATAGGATTTTGAACAAATAATGGTAAAACAGCTATTCTTCGGGCTATATGCCCCTCCGAGCGCCTGTGTCTCACTGCTTATGCAGTACGACATTGTAGCTTTAAGGAATTACTTTTTCGGAAGGTTGGTATGTTCGTCTATCATGTACTGATGAGAACCAAAGAGTTCGAAACCGGTCTGCAGGTAACGACATTCTAGCCAAAGAAAAAACTTCCTTTTTCCTGGTAGCATCTTGCATTCGAAACAGTATTTTATTATCTAACTGTGTTAGAAGAAAATACGACAAATTTTGGTATGTAATTCAGCGCTCGGAGGGGAATAAAAATTTAATTTGTGACGCGACAATTTTTTACAAATAAAAGTTCAAGACGACATCATGACAACCCAGACAACTGTCTACTATGCTGTTTACCGATGCTATAGAGATAATTTAGTTAAGTCGAAGAAAAAAAGGAAAGTACATTTTGATAAGAAAACAAAACTAATTAATTACAAAGCAGGTAAAAATTTTTGATTAAAAAACGATTCAGGTAAAAAAAGATATAACGACTGTGGATGCATACGGCATGCTGCAGATGTCTAGCCGAGCTCATCCGGATTTCTAATATTTACTATAGGTAAGTGTTTCATACTATATGGAATTTTCTGCGACATATCATTTTTTACCGCTTGTAATCGGTGCGGTTATTGCCCCACTCCTACAAATAACCCTCTCTCCACATGTTTATATCAAAATTTAAGTGGTCTCGACAACACAGCGGTTAACGGTAGTGTTGTAAATATCCGTATTCATTAGATATCCGAATCATACGGAATCGGAATCAGCTAATATCCGTATCCATTATCCGAATCCATTTCTTGACCCGCGCGAAAGCGGTTACAGATCATGTATACGTATGCATGCAACAGACTAAACATTTTCTATCCGGATACACGGCTAGGTAGGTCGATGCGGTATCGGTATCATACCAGTCGAAGTCGAAGTTTAGGGATAAGAAGGCACCGCGTCGCGCCGTTCTCGTTTGAATTCGGTTCGGGTGAGGCGGGACTAGTTTAACCAATAGGTCTCATCTCATATGATACCCGTTACCCCGATAACTATGCCATCTTTTTTTAGGAAATGTCATTAGAAAGAGAAAGCACAATATCAAATATGCCAAATCGCAGACCGTGTTGTTCGCTTACACTCGATTCCGATTCCGTTTTCTCTTTGCACTTTGCATTAGTAACCACCCGATGCGAATTTATTTTGATTCCGAATCCGTATTCAAGTTCTCGGCCGGTTCCGGATAATCCGGATTCTTTTAATATTCGGATCCAACGGATTTTTGGATACGTATCCTTACATCACTAGTTAACGGCACCGAAGAAAATACAGATTAATGTTAAAGGCACTGAATTGAAAAATCTGTAAAAATACACGACGTCGCGTCGGATCTATATATATATATATATATATATATATATATATATATATATATATATATATATATATATATATATATATATATATATATATATATATATCTATATATATAAATATATATATATATATATATATATATATATATATATATATATATATATATATATATATATATATATATATATATAGTCAAAGTTAGCGGCTAACCACCAGTAGGTAACCTACGTTTCGACTAGGGTTATAAAATCGTAATCATAAAACAATGTCGTCATATCCGCTGATCCCTAAAAATGAACCGTTTGTGAAACGATATGCCGCAAAAATGCCTATTCGTGTAAATGATAAATTATTCTAACAATACAGTTGATTGTGTTAAAACCAACGCTTATGGAATGTAATCGAGCTGGCGCAACTTAGTATAACCTATTCAAATAAAATACTCCACTTGCCTTTCGCTCTTCATCTTTCCTAACAAATGCCAATAGTACACGCCGTTAAATGATATACTATTTATCAAACACCGGTTAATCAATATAAAAGATACTCACATATGTATATAGCAAAACCTGAAGTATACAACCTAAGAAATTTATGTGACTTTCGGCTGCTTTCTATTCGGTAAAATCAATTTACAGTATCTTGTATTCTCCAGAGTTTATTACACTGCCTTTCCAGCCTTAACAAAAAAAAGATATAAATCTTTTTTCGTTGCTTAACATTCAAGTACGCACTTAGCAGAAAAAAGTGATCCCTTGTGGGGTCTCAGAATTTTCCTGCTTTCAATATGGCTATATTTTTAGAACTCCGGATCATTCAGGTTGTTTCTATTAAAAGATTTTTCGAAGTTACTTATATTTTTAATCTGTCTTAGACCTGTCCGGAAATTTACTTTTAAACAGGGTTGGTTTGATTTAAATCAAATGATTTAAATCATGATTTAAATCGTGATTTAAATCAAGTGATTTTTTTGAAAAAAATCAATGATTTAAATCATTTTTCTTCATAATGATATTTTATTATTACATAATAATTACGAGAACGATTATTTTATTTTAACTCGACTTGATTTTATTATCTACCATTATAATAGGTATAGGACAGTGGTTCCCAAATGTCTCGAAATTCTGGACCCCCAAAATTAGAAATTAGTAACATGCGGACGCCCATGAACAGTCTAGCTTCATAAATAATAAAAGAAATAACCTTTGTTAAAAAAATATTTATTTCAAAAGTGCCGCTTTATTCAATGCCTTTAATACGGCTTGGCAATTTGCACCAAAATGCAGCATGCTATTTATAAATAAAAACGACATCCTATAAAAGTAACTGAAAAACTGAACTAAACTGAACAAAATATATTCTCTTTTCTAGCACAAAAAATATAATATATCAATCATCAGTTTTGGATTTTAATGAGAAGAATGAAATACTGTTTTTCCTGTCAAGTTCTTTCTAAATCTGGTCTAAGATTTGAACAGCCAGATTCTCCAACGTAGTGCGGTCCAATTTGACAACCAAAAGTTTTGAACTAACAAGTGTAAGAATAAGACAATTAAGTTTTATGCTATGAACTTATTTTCGAGCTTTCTCACAAATTTGTAAAGAAAAGGTCAATTTTAGTAAGTACTTTTGACAAAAATAGAACTAACTTCATTACAGCAACTCGTTCCAAGATGAAAATGATTTGGAAACGAAGCAAATCGGTGAAATATCAGAATAATTCATAAGTTTTTAATAACGACTTATTAACAATGACAGGACAAAAACCTGTCAAAACATAACTGACCAACTAGAAGATTTCAATTTAAACCAGTACTAAACCTTCTTAGTAAATCTGAACGGAAATTTTTAATCTTAGATCTGAAGCAACATCCAGCCGATTTCTTTGTTTGGATTTGAATGTATTCAGAGAAAGTTTGTTCACACATACGTCGTGCAAAAGGGCATCAAGTGTTTCAAAGCAAAGGTTGCCGGACCCCCGCAAAATAACCTGCGGACCCCTAGGGGTCCGCGGACCACCATTTGGGAACCACTGGATAGGGTAGAGGTAGCTGTATAATATGTGCCTATTGTTTTTTGTTTGTGTTCTTAAAATTTCCGTTTTCTGTTTCGTTTGCTGAAGTTTCAATATTAATATTATTAAATTTATATTTTCTACTCCATTATTTCAATATTTACTGCATTTTAATTATTTACTATTGTAATTGTGTTATATCTGAACAAACAATAATGAAATAATACAAACCTAAATAAAATTCAAAAATTCTGACTTAGGTAAATCAAAAAAATCTGATTTTTTTGATTTTTTTAAAAAAATCATGATTTTTGCAAACCCTGCTTTTAAATGATCATTTTTAAAAATATCCTTGTGAAAATTTGTTTTTTAAGAGCTTCAGCACCATATTTTATTGTTGACAATATTGTTATTTGTTATAAAATGCCAATAACTTTTCGGTGGAGATATATAGAAAGACATAGAATGGGTCAGACAAGTGCAAATTCAAACAGGTGGCGCCTCATAGCTTGTTTCTTGCTGTTATTTTAGTCATTTGACCTTACAGTGGATTGTCTTTCATTTTCAAACCAGTTTTCATGATTTTTCAATTAAAATTTTGATTTAAAGAGACGAGGGGCTAGTTTCCGTGGAAAAAAGACAGAACTTTAACAACTTCACAATAATCTAATCTAAATTATAAACTTAACTAGGTGCAGTTTGATACCTGAGTAATTATTTATTTCCATATACTTAATCATCTTTGGTGAAATTACCTATAGAACTTTTCGTCGGTATAAATTTTTTAAAAGTTTTTAACTACATTTTTATTTCTTTTATCCTTAGGCAATTGCCTAGTATACAGTATGTCCACGGATGGAGTAGACAAAAAAGTGGACAAAAAAGTGAAAGATACGAAAAAGGTCTTTCTTTATCAAAATTTTGCTTGCTATTAAAATAAGATCCACGATGTCAAAAATTTGTTTTTTTGGACAGGGTATGCAAAAAATACAAAAACGTAAAATTTGATTAAGAATAAAGTTGCCTTTTTTTAAATTTTAATGCAAAACGTTCATTAAAAAAGTTGTTGTAAATTTTAAAATTACTCTTATTTCAGATTTTCAAGTAAAAATTTGAAATTTCTGAATTATGCTTTTAAAATTAAAAATTTTTTCTGTCACATTGTCACCTTTTTTATTTGATTACACCTTCAATAACTGTGACGTATTTGTCAAAATAATAAAGATGTCTTAGATGTCTAGCAAAGAAGATTTTTAATCCAAAATTACAGAAATGGCGAGAATTGTTATCGCTACGTTATTAAGAAGTTCCAAGAAAAGTTTCCAAATGTACAATTATGCAGAAGTTCAGTACATAAGTTAGTAATCAAATTTAAATAAAATTAAATAGTTTTTCATGCTTTTTGTAATTAAACTGGTGAATGGTTGCTAAAAAAATGCATTCAATTTCAAAAGTATGATGTGAGTCGGTTTCTATGCACGTAAATTTACATACAGTGTGTCCACGGATGGAGTTGACAAGAGGAAAAAAATCTTAAAAATAGTATCACTTTTACCACCAAAAGTCATTATTTATAAAAAATTCTGCTTGTCGAAAAAATTAGTATACCATATAAAAATCTGAGATCAGATGTACAGGGTGTTAATAAATTAAGAAAAATTAAAATGCTTTCCGAAATAAGTACCTTTATTTAGTATTTTCAACAAAACGTTCATAAAACAAAGTTGTTTTTAATCCAAAATAAAGTCTAAATACTTATTTTGGAATCAAAATTCTAACGTTTAAATTTAGAATAATAATAGTGTTTTTGCGAATAATTTGCAGCATTTGACAAAAAATCAAAATAGTCGATTTAGTCGTCAATGTTACATCAGCAATAATCAGCATCGTATTTACTTCTGTTAGTATTTTGATTTCATGACGGTATTTTCCAAAATATTCACAAAACAAGAGCGTATTTATTTTGTAATGCGGTGGGGTGGGAGGTAGCTCTGAAGAATAAATTTAAAAATTAGAATTTGGATTTCAAAATTTGCATTTACGCATTGTTTTGGATGACAAACAACTTTGTTTGACGAACATTTTATTTAAAATAATAAATAACTGTACTTCTCTCCTAAAGCATTTTCATTTTTCTTAATTTATTAACACGTACATCTGATCTCAGATTTTTATATGGTAAACTTATTTTTTTGACAAGCAGAATTTATAAAGAATTACTTTTGGTCGTAAAATTAATAATAAAGATGTTTTCACTCTTGTCAACTTCATGCGTGGACACACTGAATATTTCAATAAAAAGCGCCGTTTACTCTGGTGGCAAAGCAGGTTTTTAAAAATGTGTTCCCAACAATAATGATTTCTTTGTTTCTCAAGTTTGATTTGATCGATCATTAAGGCAAGTTTGGGCGTACCGACCAAAGATGGCGCTCAACAACAGTTTAGAAGGGGATGTAGTATTAAGTTTCTAGTCTATATACCTTGTTAGTCTATGGAGATTGGCTCAACCGCAAATTTGGAAATCGATAGATGGGCCGAGATGGTTCAATTTTGTGCCCCCCCGATTTAACAATTTGTGATATGTTTCTCTGGGGGCGCATTAAACAACTAACATATTATGAGAGACTCATTGAAAATGACGAAAAAGTTTTAAAGCAGAGAATTTTAGCAGCGATAGAATCCATTTCAATGGAAGAAATAAGAGGAAGCTTTAGCCATTGTCGACGTCATAGTTAGAAAAATGCATAGAATGAGGAGAAATTTTTGAAAAATAAAGTTTGATTAAATTAGAAATATTTCTCGAATATTACAATTATTATTTATTAATCAATTAGTAATTTTCTTTAACATTACGGTCAGATGGGATTGGTCTAATTTGACAACCAAAAGCTTTAAACTGACAAGTGTAAGAATAAAAGAACTAAGCTTTATACTGTGAATTTGTTTCTAAGTTTTCTATCAAATTTATAAAGAAAGGGTCAATTTTAGTACATTCTTTATATAATAATGTAACTAAATTCATTCTTGCAACAAATTCCAAGATAAAAATCATTTGGAAATCAAGCAAATCTCTAAAATATTGAAATAACTAATACATTTCTAATGACGAATTATAAACAATAACCGGACAGAAACCTGTGAAAACCTAACTGATCAACTAGAAGATCTTAATTTAAACCAGTGCTAAATCTTTTCATAGCCAATGGAATAATTTTTTTTATCTTTCCGTTCAAATTGAAGATGACACACATTTTGCGACATTTAAAACTATATTTCCATAATTTTAAGATATTTTTCAGATATCTTTTGAAGGTTTTTTGGCAAATTAACATAATTTTTGATATTTAACATGATGTTAAAAATGTAACATGTAAAACCAAAAACAAAAAAATTAATGCTTCTATCCCTCTAATTAACTAAACACCTGATAAGTTGTTTAATTTCGACAAAAGACCTTTTATTAAAACCACTTTCCATCTTATTTAACCTGTTAGCGCGTGATACGCAATGATAACTATTATCCGTTTGAGAATAGACCGATAATATTACACTCAAAGGAAACGCGTCTCATCCTTCGTCTGTTTCCAAAAGATACGATTCCAAAATGGTTTTGAAAGGTAGAACTGGGATCTATACGAGGTGTTTTCGCAGTAATTTACAATGAAAAATCCAAAATTGACTAATTCAATTAAAATATATAGATCGTTAGGGCTTAAGGAAATTTCCCTTTCCGAGAATATATCGAGGCATGCTTTAGAAAATGATAAATAAAATATCGTTTTTATCTTATTTTTATAAATAATTCCATCTCTAGGCTGGGATCATTGACATTAAAAAAAAACTGTAGCAAAGCGCTTCATTTATAAAATCGTTTCGCGCTCACCCATCCATCCGCTTAAAACATGCAATGGATGCGACTAAGAGAGGGAGACACATTGGAAAATATAGCAACACTGGCCAACATTCCTGGCGGCTGCCTCTTCCAACACCAGTGGCGTGCTTTGTTGTAATAAATTTTTGTTACCCTAATATAATATTACTAATGTGTAGATATATGTAAAACTACACCAATGGATTGGATACAAGTGAATGCAACTTCGCTTACTTGTGAAAAGGAACTTATCGGTTTAAATAGTCCAATTTTTTGCAAACTTGACACTGCCGCACCATATTTAAATGTTTTTCCGCAAAATAATTTCAGCTTCTGTAAAGAAAAATATTTAAACGACTCTCGCAAACACAAAATAAAACAATTCCACTTTCGAACAATTCCAATGTAGCAAAGCGTCAACAAATTTTATGAATGGTCTCTTGTGTCACTTTTCAATTTATAGTAAAACTGGTAGTAAACCGTCAAATAGCGTTGTCACTTTTACTTAATAATTTAATAATTTATCACAGTGAGAATGGAATAAAAGTTTATTCGGCTATGATGCATAAAATACAACAAAATGTGAGTATTACTTTTTTATTACTTAATACTTATTTATGCTAGTTTTATTAAATGAAAATATAGTCAAATTAAATTTAATACTGTATTGCATGGATGGTATCAATCAGGACATTGTGTACCTACACTTTGGCAACCGTCTGCAGTTGACCAGTCAATACAATCCTCCAGTTTTTAGTGCAAATTCAATAACTGATTGCTTTGAATACTAAATAACTTTGTCTTTAGTATATTTTTTAAAGTCTATGGCTGGGATCATATTCTGACGTTACAAAAAAAAGTTGCAAGACTTTTTATATGCCACGACTTTCATAAAAATAATTTTAATTTATTTAACGTGCCTGTTCTTTATTTTTGTCACATAATGTCTGCATGAAAGTTACTTACTTCGAGCTTACACCTTTTCCGAATAAATTAAAATCTTATCTTTGAAAAGCAGACATACGTAAAGGAAGCGAAAGTAATTTTGTTTAAGCGTATAACGGTTTTGCCAGTGGGAAAATGTCGCTATGGTTATCTCCGATTTTCACACGCTCTACAGGTATATGAAAATAATAAGGTGGCCTACAAATGTTCCGGTGGGTAGGTAAGGTTCGTATCAGGCTTAAAAGATTCTTTAAAATTCAGCATGCAGAATGGTAAAAACTTTTTCCTTTTTTTGGGAATATACAGGATGATTCAAAAGTAATGGGGCCACAGTGGGCTCCTGGCAACAATATATTGCAATTTAGTAAACTTTGTTAATCCCATTATTATATTTAACCTATTACCATAAAATTCGTATGGGGATGTTTTTGATGGCCTGAAAAATAATCCAGCCCCAATTCTACTATAGCCGATAGAGGGCGTTGCGTACGGCACATTTCCTACTTTGAAAAGACTTAAATTTTCTTATGAGTATGGAACTTTTGATGCATATAATATTATTCGAATGTTCATTTTAGCTGCATACTTCTTAAGGCGGCATCTTCCACGTGGCGCTCATTTTGGCCAACTTAATTTCATTTTGACATGGTTTCTCGGCTTTAAAATTTTTAACAATAACATTGTAAGTAGGTATATTAAATATAGCTTCATATTCTATAGTATAGGTACTTTTAATGTATTAATAAAAGTTTCAAGACATTTTATGATTTATTTTAGGAAAACAGTATGTAAAAAGAATGTTGAGATCCTAGTGACAGAAAAAATATCACCATAGATCTTTTAACATATTGATCTTTTGAATTAAATCATTATACACGTTGAAACTTTAAATAATTGACTGAAAATTGCTTGCAGGATATGGAGGTATACTTAATACACTTTTAGTGTTATTGGTAAAAATTTTAAAACCGGAAAACCATGTCAAAATTAAATTAAGTTGGCCAACGTGGAGGTCACGTGTGAAATGCCGGCTTAAATTTAAGTTAAGCCTTTTTGAAATATTTGCCATTTTGGTAATATATGCAGCACGTCAATCTGCAGAGGGGAAGCGAATTCTAGCCTTGCCGATGAGTCGTGATAGCGAGCAAAACGCGTCCAAGGATGGGCCCGTGGAAGAAGAGCATAATATTATACCCTCCAAAACTTGGACTTGTTCAATTTTTTAGATTGTATCAGTTATACGGAGCCTTGGTTTTAAGACTACGTTACCGCTGCCTAGCTACGATTCCTGTAGTTGTGATGACTATCTTTGCAGGTGATTTTCTCTATCTTTCTGTGGCCTCTGGTGTCCTAAGGTAGATGGTAGCAGGTATGCTTTATGTATGGTTGAAAATCACACCAGAGATGCAATTTATTGTATCGTACTATTTTAATGAACAATCTGAAGTTCTGATTTGGCAATAGCTTTTTTAATAAATTGGCTTTATTCTGATACCCAAGGAAGTGGGATAACACTACCGAAAGTTTCTGTTAAGATGGTCCAACAGTCGAAATTGTGGGGAGGTGGTGAGGAACTGGTCCATGTAACACTACTAATTGAACTTATTAAATGAAGTTTTGTATTAGTATCTACCCTATATATAGTTGATATAAAAAAAATCGGTCAAGTGCAAGCACAATTAGTATTCATTGCCATCAACCCCCCACTTGACCTGAGCAAACCTCGGCGGCCCAATCTCCGCCCATCTGCCGCGCTATCCGCAGCCGAAGACGCCAACGCCGTATCACATCGCTAATGCACGAAGCAGAGTCGGCTGTCCCATGGAGAAACACAGTATATGCATTTTTCTCTGAATTTGCGATTTTAACATAAGAGCATATACTGGGGTTTGGGCTATCTGTTACCTAAGCAAAATTCTTAATACGCCGCAAAATAACGAAGTTTTCGTTAGACGGAACACAGTATCTACAACGCGTCGTTTATTATCAGAATTCATAAACACAGTATCTGCGGTCGCACTAACTATAAAACACAGCATATGCACTGACCAATCAGAAAACGGTATTTTAACGGATGACATTGTACATACTGTGTTATTCCACTGTAGAACTTTTAGTATTTCAATTAAAGTATGAGCAACAGCATGCTTTTTATGTCTTGTAGTAAGGTTTCGTAATATTATTGTGCTATGATTTAATATTATATAGTGTTTAAATGGCCACAAAATGAATTAAGAATAATGAAGGATCACGCGCTAACAAAATTGTTAAGAGATGGCTTTGGCTCCTCACTAAGTCATTACAGAAGGCATAATGCTCCGAACTGCCGATACTTGTCACGAGACTTGACTGTCCAGATCATATAAGAAGATTAAAAAAAAGAGATTTCTGTAAAATAGAGACTTACCGAAGTACTTTAAAATCTATTAATATATCACTGAAGATGCCTAACAGATGTGCAGACTGCTTACTTTTTGAATCAGAAATTGATAGTACAAAAAAATGAATCGACCTGTTAATCCTAACTTATTGACTCAGAAAGAAATGCACGATCTTAATGAAAGTCAAGCGAAAACCTTATATATGTAAGTACGAGTATGATAAAAATAGAAACCCTAAATGAGCAAATCCATTCCATGGACCTCCAAAAAGTAATTTCGTTGCCCAACAGTTTCTTTATAAGCAGTTTATAATAACTTCGATAACTTTGCAAGAATTGTCCAGAGGTCTAGAAAAAATTTGCTTGTCGAAAAGTAAGAAATTTTCCGCGAATGGAAAAGCAAAAAAACGCGTTAACCGTAAAAAGGAGGGGACTGAAAATGAAAATTACAGAGGAACCAATTATTCCTAACATTATCCTTCAAGACACAGTTGAAGCATTTATCAAAGGGAACCGCGTACTTCTCTATAAATCTAACTTTGAGGCTGAAGAATACAGTGAATTTGATTTTCTACTGAAAAAATATATACTAACGAAAGAGCTTCCACCCATAAAAAATACCTATTGTGGTATAAATACAGAGAAGAAAGCTAAAATAATTAAAGAGTTAGTGCCAAAAATCAAAAATATTAATCATCATTCTTTTGGGTTCAATCTACCTGAAAGCGAACAATCATGTGACCTGCTTAGTAATGAATAATATTAGGCTGATTAGGCACTATCTATTAATTTAACTGTGTTTTTAAAGTTTTTAAGAAACTATAGTCTCTCTTGTTCTGTTTAAAAATACAAATTTTATCCATACTTTACATATTTTAATGACGATAACATTGTGATTATTTTGAGTTCACATGCAGTGTTTTCTACAAATATGTCCATAAAAGTTTGCTTTCGTTTTTAAAACACTGCTTTGTTTCTAACAATCCTTACAAAATTAAACAAACTCTATTTGTAAAAACACAGAATGCACTTGCTGTGTTTTTTCACTGAAAAGATATTCTTACCTTAAAAACTAAATTAAAAGCAAAACACAGTATATACATTTTTTAAATTTATCTATCTGTATTTTATGGGTTGGTTAAGTATCTACCATTTCGTGATCTATAAAAGTTTATTTAAAGCCTTAAGCACCTCTTTAAATGAAAAATTGGCAATAATACTACCGTATGTTTTCATGGTAAACAAACACGTTTCAACCTGGATTACTCTAAATAATGTCAGTTCCATATACTGTGTTTCTCCATGGGACAGCCGGAGTGGGGAGCGTTTCGACCTTGTTTCGACTGAGCCAAGTTAAAAATTTTGAAAAACGTGTATGGACAAAAGTTTGTTGCTTATATCCTGAAAAATATTTTTTGTCGACAAACTTTTTCTCTAACACCAATGGTTCAAGGAAATATTAAATTTTAATTATTTGTTAATTTTAATTAATTAAATTACATTGTTAAGAAATGATCGCGCCCGAATTTTTAAATCCTGATAATTTTGGCTCAATCTGCACCTAATTCTCAATGTTCATCATTTTTTTCAGATTTTTTTGAGCGATCCTTTTGGTGATAAGGGTGTGGGACAGCAATTTTTCCGAAAAATGTTTAAAAAATGCATAAAAAATACATCATATATATATTGTTGAATTTGTGATTCAATAAGCTTTCATTTGACACCCTATCTTCAATGTCCTTGAATTTTTCTTCCATTTCTCAATTTACCCCGTGAAATTAACCCCCAGAATCAAAATTCAACTTTTTATACTTCACGTCTATAATCAGGCCACTCACTCTATCTTTGTGCTAGGTTTAAAATTTTTATGTCCAATAGTTTCAAAGAAAATCGACTGTGACAGACAGACGAACGCACGGACGGACACCGAAGTGATTCCATAAGTATTTCGCTTTGCTAATTTTAACACTGAACACTAAAAACTATACATTTTTTCTTTGAGCGTACCAAATTCGTCATGTTGCTTCCTAGCAGACCAGTTTCGCAATTCACTACAAAATAGCTGCAAAATCCTGATACTTGATGGCAGTGGCGGTAGGAGAAATTTCAAAGTTCTCTATCTCTGTTCTTAGTTGTGGGACCCATACCAAATTTAGGGGCTTAAATAGTGAGCCCACTGGGAATGTTTTCGTAAAGAAAAAAAAACATTTTGTAATTTGCGAAAAAAAGTTGAATTTTTGTCCCCAGCACCCACCCCCCCCCCCCCCCCCCCGGGGGAAAAATTAACACGTTTAGGTATTTTATATATTATTTTTTCTACACAAATTTGACATAATTTGGTCGAGAACTTTTAAATTTTAGGGAAAAAAATGTGTTAGTAGAAAGTTATTATAGCCATTTGATTTTTTTAAACCTAAAATATAATTTATAAAAAAATTCAAATGACTACAACTTTCTACTAACACATTTTTTTCACTTAAAATTTAAAAATTTCCAAAAAAATTTGGTAAAGTTTGTTTAGAAAAATAATAAATAAAATACCTAAACGTGTTAATTTTTTTTCCAGGGGGGAGGCCGAGCAAAAATTCAACTTTTTTTCGCGAACTACAAAATGTTTTTTTTCTTTACTAAAACCCCTAAATTTGGTACGGGTCCCGTAAGTAGGAACAGAGATATATGATCGCGTTGTTCTCTTTTCTAGTAATGAAAGCATTTATTATTAGCTTTGTAACTGTTATAGCGTCGGCTGCAATAAAATTCTCCTCTGCTTCTATTATTTTTGATAAGAGAAAATTACAAAACTGACTTCCTTAGGTTCTGCTTTTTATACTATAACTATGGAAAATTTCAAATTTCTAGATTAAATGGCTACGCCACGTAGCCTACGTCAGGAGGGCAAGGAGAGGCAGGCATGCCTACACATATTTATACATAGGATCACAATTGAAACACCACCTTTATTTACCCTTGCCGCTCCTCTTGAGAGTTATTTACAGTACAGAATATATTTGTACCTTTTCCTATGCCTAGACCATAATCTATATGTCTCCAATGAAAAAGGTAGAAGGTCTGGTGGCTTTTTCATTCGCGAAGAATTGCCCAAGAGAGTAGTAAAAATCGTTGTTCAATTGTTATTGGATTCTGTCAGTAACCGACTGCCAATAAATGGGAAAACGTGCTAAAACGCATGGAGACAAAAATATCAAATTTAAATATTTTTCTTTGAACACAATAATTCAGCAGCAAGGTTAACGAATTTTTTTTTTTTTATAAAACTTGTTTTAATTCATCATGAATTTTGCCTAATTGGCCTAAATGAAATTTTGTTTAATAGGAAAATGTTGACATGGTCGTCGAGAGTTTTTACCAGATTTTACCAAGCATTAACTTACAGCAAATTATCCGATTGTCTTTGTTTTAAACATTTTTATGAAAAAAAATATATTTAATTTATGTAGAAAATACAAAAAGAAATATTTCAGATTTATTTGGATTACCTATGCATATTCCCTATTCGCTATATACTTATAAATTATTTCCTACAAAAAGTAATATAACAAAATGTTGGGTAGTCAAATGGGGCATAGCTCGACTTTTTTTTATTATAACAGTGTTGCCAAATCTCGTTTACTTCCGGAATTTTTGGCATGAAGTTTCGATTTTTAAGTGGAACACCCTGTAAACTTTTATTTTTTTCGGCTTAGCATGACATTTTGAATACAACTATGCCTTGTCACTTAATGTTGATGCCTTCACTATTTTTTTCGAATTTTTATTTTCTAGTTCGCTGGAGATTCTTAAAATGTTTTGTTCAGATTCACTGAAAAGGTTGAAGATTTAGTACTACTGGTTTAAGTTAAGATTTTCTAGTTGATCTGTTACGTTTTGACAGGTTTTTGCGCTGTCATTGCTAATAAGTCGTCGTGAAAAACCTATGAGTTATTCTAACTCAGAGATTTGTATGGCTTCCAAATGATTTTTATCTTGAAACAAGATGCTAGAATAAATTCAGTTCTAATATTGTGGAAAGCACGTAGATACTAAAATTGCCTTTTTCTTTATAAATTTGAGAAAAAAACCCAGAACCAAATTCATAGTACAATTCATAGTTTTCTTTAGTCTTATTATTACAATTGTAAAAAATACAATTTTACAATTGACTCTGTATTATAATATTAAATATCATTCAGTTGATACTAACCCTTCTAACTGTAAGAACTTATCGGTAAATCTGCAGTCTGGGTCAGCAATTTTCTTTCATAAAAACATCCCAATTTAATTTTTCTTAATGGCCCTTTCTGGAAAATATTTTATTAACTTTACAAAGAACGGGTTAAATTGAGTGGAAATGCAATCACTGAAAATTAAATATTAAAGAATAATTATTTTTCCCGATCCTTTTAAAATAGGTTTTATAAAGCAAAAAAAAAACCTGTTAACCAAAATCAATTATATTGTTAATTTTATTTTCGTCTATTGAAGTTGCGAGGCAATAGGAGACTTGGTAGCAAAGCCAAATTCTTGTTTCTTTTAAAAAATCTTGTAATTTTCTAGAAGGCATTAACAAATTTGTTTTAAGAAAAAATTTCTCGAAGAGGAAAGAATTAGTAATATTTTTTACTGTTATTCATCTAGGCCTCAGTTGTTGCCATTTAAGATACGTGTATAAGCTTCGGTAGAAGCCCATTTCGAAAGAATATGACATGTTTGTTCTCTGTGTTTCGTAAAATATTTTGTGTATCGGATGATGGCATGATAACTTGCTCAAATGCATAGGTATTATATTTCTATAAATGATTTGGTGCATTTGGTGTTGTGGAGAAGACGGTATAACCCTATTCTATTTATGTCCGACTGGAACAGGTTTGTAGCTGATGAATTCGAAAAAAAAACTATTCGTATACTTCGCACGCATTCCAGTGGCATAGATTTCGCCCATAGGGGAGTTAAAATGTTTTGTTCAACCTATGTATGATCTGGTGTGGATAAAAAAATTGCAAGGTGACACAAGATAACATGTAGAGAAATTACGTTATGAGTCTCCCATTTCCACAATCGTCTAGAAAGTTATAAGTTTTCCTACTAGTTGTGTCATTTAATTTCTTCTTAAGGCGCAATAATTTTTCCGAGTACAGGCCAAATATAATATCTAAAATAAAATAAACTGGACCCTGGGGATTTCGAAAGGTTAATTCTTAATGTTCAGTGACCTAAAACAATATTACATGCTTTCTGAATTATGGGTAATATTTTTTTTTAAACGACCCGACCTTTTATAATGATTGGTAGCCTGTACACTTACGAGAATTGTTCTGGTTAACAAAAAATAATTGTTAATATTTGGATTTTTTGGTCGTATTGTCAGCAAAGTGAAAGTGAATTAACTAATGAAATATAACAATTAATCAATAGGCAATATGCTCCAATAAATTAAAATATTTTTTGTATTCCCTAGACAAATTAAATAAACTACTTCTCAAAAGTTAGGGATATTGTCAGTAATTTTTAAGAAATAAAAATTTTCAAACTTAAATATGAAAAAAGTTTATTCTAAAGTAAACTAACATCAGTACATCTATCTGTCTTGTGTCAAGAATCTCCCAACTTAAAATTAGTTTCGTAAAAAAATGGGAAAGTTAAAAATGACAAAATTCATTGTAACATCTTAATAATTTTAAAAATCAATCAATAAAATTTTTAATAGGTAAATAATGCACGAGCTTTAGTAACTGCTTGGAAACGTCTCTGCATATTTTTTACTAATTTGTTAAGCAAATCTTGCGTGATTTGCATCCAAAGTTAAGGCAGTAGATCCCTTAACTGCTGAAGAGTTTCAGAACTTGGTTCGTGTGCATCTAATGCACGTTGTTGACTTCCTCTCTATAAATCTCATTGGTCGTACTCCTATCCGAAACTAATTAGTCTGTGAGTTTATTAAAAGAAATTCCTTCCCACAGTGTAAGAGTACCTCCTCGAAATGGACGGATTTCCTGTAGAGGACGACGATTTCTAGGCATTAAAAGATTGGTCTAAATACATACGCGTCGAGTATCAAAATACTCGTATCTTCCAAAACGAGACTTGTCAGTGAAGAGTACAGAGTTTCATTCTTCCTGCCAGTTTCGATGTTCTCAAACTCAAGTAATCTTTCACGTTCACAGCAGAGAAGTGAGTGGAACTCTTCTTAACAGACGCATTGGCCCTAAATTAACCTCAGAAAGCCTCCGACGTAGAATTTCTACTAAAATCGTAGTTTCTGTCACATTAAAAAACCTCCCATTCAGGAATCAGCATTCTGCGAGTATCAAGTGGAGGTCTTCGACTTGACAGAGTAATGTAACGGTCCTGGGCAGGCGCGAGTAACTCTCGGACTTCCAGTTCTCAGTCGCTTCGCAACAGTTCCAGTTCCGTTGTAACGATTAACTAACGGAGACAATACACTTTGTGATAGGTACATTATAAGTTATAATGTACCTATCACTATAATGTTCGCCTACATCCACCTGGCTAGCTCCGACCTAAATCATACCTTTTATTGGGCTCTGCAACAGTTAACTAACTACTTTGCATCGCTCTAAACTAGAAAAACTTTAATTTGCTAAAGATGCTTTGTACGTTCTGTAGAGTTAACGAACAGAGTGAACACTTGCCTATGCATATCTTAATAGTAATGGAAATGTAGTGATCATTTTCTTGAGAATAAAGAGTGCATTTGCTGAATTTAATCTCTTCCATTTATTTTCAAAATTAACAGAACATTAATTTAATATAGGAAATGTTTTATTTGAATACTAGCAATATTCTTAACCTTTGCCGAGCTGTTTATTTATGGCGGCTGTATTAATATTTTTTCGTTTTTCTAAGAACTGGAAAGATTTTTTTTACAAATTTTCATACAAGGTTTGAAACTTGCAAAACGCAATCCTACAGGTTTTTACCCTGTCATTGTTAATAAGTCGTCATTAAAAAATTATTATTAAGTTATTATTAAGTTATTATTAAATATTTCAGCGGTTTGTTTGGTTTCCAAATGATTTTCATCTTGGAACGCGTTGCAAAAATGAATTGACTGTCAATATTGTGGAAAGTACGTACTAAAATTGCTCTTTTCTATGCGAAAAAACTCGGGAAAAAATTCAAAGTATAAAACTTAGTTGTCTTATTTTTGCACTTGTCAGTTTAAAACTTTTGGTAATCAAATTAGACTGGTTATAGCTTTCGAGAATCTGCTGGGGCCTGCGGTACTATTTACCGTAAGATCAAAAAAACAAGTTCTCAAAGTATACTCTGGAAGCAATCACGCATGTCTTGAATTATTACCCTTGAAAGGGAACATAATATGTAAAAGATATAGGTGAATGAAAAATAAAACTGTTAAGTTCTGAAGTTGTAATTTTTAAGAAAATTGCATTATTGTCATTGACATTGCATAATACAGAATAAAAAAAAAACGTATACAACAAGCAACCCACAAATTATAAATTTAACCTAAATGAGAGACGTGTCCACGCTTCTTCAAAACATGTTCTAATTCTTATTTTTGCAGCATCAAAAACATTGGTGAGCACTTGGGGGGACTTGTTAATCTCCTGACATTAATTGGCAATTCTAGACAGTAGGTTTTCTAAATTTTACAAGGGGTTTTGAAAACAGAGATTTTAATGTGTGGAATAAAAAAAGGCGCCCGGCGCACATAGGGGTATTTGGTCTGTAAACCTGGCCAAAACTGATATCTTTTATTTTTATTCTTTAGCCTATCTGAATAGGAATTTATAAATACTAAATGTAAACACGTCTTTCAGCTTGTTTTTTCGAGTCCTAAGTTGACTACCAAATAATATATCTCAGTTATAAGTTAGGCTTGTCTTGAGTGCATACTGAATATTTCTAAGATTCTAAAATAGTGGAATGGTTTGAAGTTCTTTATGTTTGGTGCAGCTTGCTTATAATAACTTTCATGGTGAATATAGGGCCAGCTGGTTTGTCATTTTTTATGTACCTATATTTTTATTTTGAAAAGTGTTGTTATTCACGATTTCTGGCGGCTAATTCGAACCTTTGCTAAATTCCTTTATAATGTTTTAAATTTAAACAAACAGCGGCATATAAGTAAGACTATTCTGCAATATCTCTAATGGAAATTAGAATCCGTTCGATGCTTAAACTATCTAGTTTTGGAATATGTAAAGAAAAATTGCCAATATTTGCCATTGGAAATAATAATAATGATAATAATATTAAATAACTTTGATTTAAATAAATTCTTAAAAGAAAAAGTATTTCGGTTCTAGCCCATCCTCGCTCAAATTCGCTTATAAAGTACAAAGTACGTTTTTGTTCTAGCATCTTCAACTAACTTTTCAGTTAGATGAAGATGCTAGAACAAAAACGTACTTTGTACTTTATAAGCGAATTTGAGCGAGGATGGGCTAGAACCTACATACTTTTTCTTTTAAGAATTTATTTAAATCAATGTTCTTTAATATTATTATTATCATTATTATTATTTCCAATGGCAAATATTGGCAATTTTTCTTAACATATTCCAAAACTAGATAGTTTAAGCATCGAACGGATTCAAATTTCCATGAGGGATATTGCGGAATAGTCTTACTTATATGCCGCTGTTTGTTTAAATTTAAAACATTATAAAGGAATTTAGCAAAGGTTCGAATTAGCCGCCAGAAATCGTGAATACCAACACTTTTCAAAATAAAAATATAGGTACATAAAAAATGACTTACCAGCTGGCCCTATATTCATCATGAAAGTTATTATAAGCAAGCTGCACCAAACATAAAGAACTTCAAACAATTCCACTATTTCAGAATCTTAGAAATATTCAGTATGCACTCAAGACAAGCCTAACTTATAACTGAGATATATTAGCTTTGTTCGCGGAGACGATCCGGAACTAGTCCGTGACAAGTGCGCGTGCGCTTTGCGATTATTTGCGTTCGCGGTGCAGCAAATCACTGATTTTGACAATAAATTTGGCGTTCGCGGTGATGCGAGAACAAGTTCAGGACACATCCGTAACCAGTCAAAACGATCCGAGGATTACGGCATGAATTATTTGTCCGCGCAAGTGCAGTGTGAAATTGGTTTGAAAAGTGTCGTTTAATTTTGGGCGGCAAATGTCATATGCTGTTAGTTGTATCAAGGTAGATATAAATTTGTATATAATATGCTGTAGTATATTCAATTATTTTTGTATTTAAAATTACTCATAACAGAACAAATACGTCTTTGTGGAAATTTTAATCATTATATAATGTTTTTTTTTAGATGAGTGATCATTTCAGTTCAAGTGACGAAGATCTTGAAGAAATTGTAGACTTGATAGAGGCGCCTAAAAACAGCAGCTATTTTGAGGAAACTGTTCCGCAGTATGATAACGCTCAGTACTTGGAACACTTCCGTATAAGTAGAGAAGATACGGCAGCTTTAGCCGAACGGTTCCAAAATTCTGAATACTTTAATTATCAAGAAGGAGGCGCACCGAAAATATCAGCATTAAAATGTATAACTATATTTCTTTGGTTTGCTGGACATGAAGCTGGTGGGTTTCGAGATGTAGCCGATAGATTTAACATAACGAAAAGTTCCTTACACAAAGTTATTAGACGAGTAACGTACTTTTTAAGCAATTTATCTCGAGAAGTAATTGTATGGCCAACAGCAAACGAGAAAGTGGTAATCGAGAGACATTTTCGCGCAAATAATTTTCCAGGTTCCGTCGGAGCGATTGATGGTACACATATCCGAATTGATAAACCGGCAGAAGATGCAGATTCCTATTTGAACCGAAAGCATTTTTACTCTATTCAGGTAAGTTACTTTTCATGTTAATTTCAATATTAATGTAGTACACATAGTCTGAGAGGTCGTGGTAAAAAAGTGAAAATGTGGTACACTTATACAAGGTTATAAAATATTAGATTTTATAAAACTCGTAAATTTTTTTATCACGACTGACATAGATAGACCTACAAAAGTTATGTATTTATTGTTACAGGCCCAGATGGTGTGTGATCATAGAAGAATGATACGTGATATCTTTGTCGGGTATCCCGGGTCTGTGCATGATAGCAGAGTGTTCAGAAATTCTCCATTGTACAATAGTTTGCCTCAACGATGCCAGGATTATTTTATTCTTGGTGACAGTGGATACCCCTGCTTGCCTCACTTGTTAACACCATTTCGTGACCTTGGCCATCTGACCAGAAGGCAAAGAAATTATAATTACCTGTTATCACAAAATAGATATCGTATAGAGCACTGCTTTGGGATATTAAAGCAAAAATTTCGACAGCTGTACCACTTGAAATTGCGTTCTGTTAGAGATATGGTTCATTTTATTCGAGCGTGTGCTGTACTTCATAACATTACTCTTGATGATGAGTTTGAACTTCAGGCAGAACCTGACAGAGATGAAGAACCTGGGGAAGAACCTAATGCAAGAAGGGATGTGGTGGACGATGAAAATCACGATGATGTAAATGGTTTACAGCAAAGAAACAATGTAATGAATACGTTACCTTTCATAATGCTATGAACACTGATTTGTTTTGTTCAGTAAATTATTGTTTATGTTTTTGTAGTAATGGCAAAGGTAATTACCACTAATAATATATCTAATAATTGAAGAAAACATGTATGTAATTAGTTTTCTTTTTAATAAAATACAACACATCTTTTTTTTACAACAAAAATAAACTTCTCCAACTTCTAATACTAACTACCAATAGTCTATAACGCAGATTCTACCTAACAAGAGCGTTTACAAGGCTTTCAAGTTATTCAAAACTCCTAATTCACTACATTTTCAATGAATTGACACTGCAGGGGGGATGGCCTAAGTTGGGCAACTATCTTTCACACACACTACAATGCTCATTAAAAACCCTCCATTTTCAGTTAAATATATGTAATTTGATACACCAACCATTCTATTGGCTGTGTACTTAAAGTCTTAAAATTTTGCAGATATATTTCATTACTTATCAATTACAATTAAAAGGTTTCTTAGTTTACCGTGGAAAAGATACCTGCCAAACTTATTCAGTCTGTATGTCTGACCATTATACATTACAACAATAAACAAAACCGAACTGCAAGTAAATTTTGAGGGCATATTATTTTAAACTAACAAGACACCAACAGTAAACTAGGGAAACTATATGGAGCGACACTTTTGACGCAACTTTTTTTAATAATACACTCCACTTTACTGGTTTCGTAAAATGTCATTCCTTTCTTCCAAAAGCTTATTTTTCTTGATTTTTTGTTCAATCTTTTTGTCTTCTTGTGCTAGTCTCTGTGCATAATACCTTTGCCTATCCAACCGAATCTCCCTCAGGATCTGGCATTTTAAGATTTTACTCCTATATTCTTTCTTTGGTGTAGGAGTGATTTTAGATGCATGTCGCTTTGGTGTAATTTCAACGTCATTTGACAAAACTGCTTCAGTTTCATTGGAAGTTGAACCAGCTTCAACTAGAACATCAACATTCTCACTTGATAGCACAAGTTCCGGATGGATGTTTTTCTTTTTCCCTAAAATTTTGTGCATAACCTCAGAATATTCGAAATCCTTTCTTGCGCTCCCCGTTTTATTCATATTGAGAATATATTTTTTATATGCCCTCTCCAATACTCTCCATCGATTTTCACAATTACACGGGCTTATGTTTTTTCCAGTTTTTATTTTTAGTTCTTTTGAAATTTCTTCGAACATCCTTTTGAGACTCTTTACACGTAGAGTACCTACTTGTGTTCTGTATTCATCATAGAGATCGAGAAAAACTAAAGTGTCCCCATGAGTCCACCTGTACGCGTCGTTACTAACTTCATTCCTGCCACCAACGGGACCGGGAAGTATCACATATTGAACCAGCTCTAAAAGTGCAAAATTTTTACAAACGAATAGAAAGTAGCATAATATATTTCTACTTACCTTCCTCCAACATTTTCTTACAAAAAATTAGGTTGTTCAGTCTACTTCCAAATAATCAAATCTGTTGAGGTTAAGTTTACGTGAACTGTCAAATACGATTCGCAGCTGTTCCGGACAAGCACGTTCGCCAAATACGTTCGCGGAGATTTGTCAATTCCTGATCGGTTTCGAATCGCACATGCGCATAAATGTTCGGGATTATTTAACTTGTACAGGTTACGGACTGGTCACGGATCGTCTCCGCGAACAAAGCTATTATTTGGTAGTCAACTTAGGACTCGAAAAAACAAGCTGAAAGACGTGTTTAGATTTAGTATTTATAAATTCATATTCAGATAGGCTAAAGAATAAAAATAAAAGATATCAGTTTTGGCCAGGTTTACAGACCAAATACCCCTATGTGCGGCGTGGGATCGCAGGGCCGTGGTGGCTACCTAACTGGCATATTATGACTAATGATTCGGTCTTCGAGAAATTCTTCCAAAAAATTTAAATTATCAAGATTTACGTGAATTGCCATCCTGCTGGAAGGAGTCTTGTCGCCTCTCTTCGTCGTCAAATGCGTTTACAAAATTTTCTAAAATTTCATTACGGTATCGCGTCGAATTGAGAGTCCTTAAAAAAAATCAGTCCAATTAACCTTCTTTTCGATATGGCCGCTCACACGCTAACTTTTTGTGAATGCGGAGGCTTTTCTATAAAGAAATGTGGATTTTCAGGACGCCACATTCTCATTTGTTGAGAATTTACATAACCAGAGAGGTATAACCATGCCTAGTAAAACCATGCGAAAAAGGTTGTTTCAAATACGTTTTTACTATTATGCAAATTACCCATAAACCACTCTAAAAATTGCATTCGCTGTGGCTTGTCGTTTGGTAACAATTCTTGGACTGAGTTTAGACCATTAGCGTGCATATGCAGGTCACATTTCAGGATTGTATTGCAGGTTCCGTAGGATACATGTACTTGCTCGCCCAAACAACGAATCGGGGTTTGTGTGTGTTCATTAACAATTTGCCTCAATTCTTCTACTTTTTGTGCAATGCGAACTTTGGGTTCCCACTGCGTTTTTTCTATCCACACTTCCTGTTTTGGCGAACTTGGCAAAACTAGTTGGAATCCATGACTAGGTATATGTGGAAGTTCTGTTTCAAAATCCTAGAGAATTTCCCTACAATTCTGCTGATATAATATGACAAGATAACTAGCCAGACTGGATAAGGTCTACTTGTCAGAAAACGTAATATGCCAAAGCCGTTTAATTGTCCTTGGATCACAATCCTTGGTGTGCCACCCCTTAAGTAGAATTAAACTTGACCAGTGGCCTTTATTGCTAACCTAATAGTCACTGTGCCCTAATATAGTATGAGATATTCAGGTCTAATCCATTCTACATTTATATTAAGCAAAGGTACAACAGAGCCATTCCCAGTCTAAAGGATAAAGTGATGTAATTACTCATGGCGAATTTCAAGTAAATAATCAATATCAAATTTTGGATTATAGAGGGATAAAAAGGTACCGGTCTACCAAAGAAAATAGCAGAAAATTGGATAAAAATGTTTATATTTTTCTACATAGTCTACGCGTAGCTCAATACATATACTACCATTATTATAGGCATGATTCGTCCAGCTCGTCGCAATACAGTCATTTTTTTTAAATAAGATTTTACATGGTAAGACTTTGACTTTGTGTTAGGCCTCGTTTTATTAAAGATATAAAGCTTAAATGTTAAAAAAAGATTGGGCATTGTGTAGAGACGAAACTGAGCAAAATATTTAAAAATCAAATGGGTTTATTTTATAATAAAACAAAGTTTTGTCAATCCCTGTAATATATTCATGTATTAAGGTGTCACTGGCACTTCGTGGTAAATGTCATTATCAAAAGCTTTGACAGGTTGTAAATTTAAAATGCCGATCCTTTTTCTTTCGCGCTTTTATGCTTAACTAACCTTTACGCTTACTTAAAACTTCAAACAATTATTTTTGCCATGGGCTGCGCTGGACGGTACTTATAAATACTAATTTAATGGCAACTTACATAAGGGACTGTTAAAGTTATAAGATTAAATTTTATTTTTAAATATTGCCGGTAAAGAAAATTAAAAATCATCTTAAACAATAACAAAATAATAGGTACTCCAAACAATAAACAGCTAAATTAGTTAAATAAATTCTTCAAAGTACAGCTAAGCAGTACCCTAAGCAGTCATAAAAATGTCTTCTGACATTGCACAACTGGCATATCGTAACAGTACTTTAAGCCTCAATAATGCTATTTTTCAGCTCGTCTACATCATTAGGTCTCCCTCTAACATAATCAAAAACCTAGGATGATAGATATCCCCAATAAAAAAATCGAAAGGTGAGATATCGGGACTTCGCGCAGGCTATTCAAAAGGGCCGTATCATCCAATCCACCTACCAGGACACATAGTTTTTAAAAATTCAGTCACGGTGAGCTGGCGCTCTATCATGCTGAAAAATTATCTTTTCTTTTCTGTTTTCTAACGCAGTTCCATATGCTTTTGTGCTGTTAATGCGCCGTAATCCTATTTCCTAGAATTCTTGCGCAAGCATTAACACTTTCGCGTCTCTGTGTATGCGTTGGCTGAATTACGTAAGGATTTTCTCTAGCCCATATTCTGCACTTTTTACTGTTCCATTTGTACAAAAAGAACTTTCGCCCATAAAAGAATGTTTTGTAATATTGGGAGTATTACTAATAATTCTAGTCGTTCAATATTCACAAAATTCCATGCGCTCAAAATAGTCATGCGGTAGAAGCTCTTAGACGTTGCTAACTTTATATGATTTAAACTTGTTTCGCTTGATTGCCTTGTAACAGCTGCGTCTGGATCTAAGTTTCAGCAAGCTTCGTTATTATTAACTGATCGATTGTCTTCAACTGCTAGACATAGGTCCAGTTTTACATCGTCATTTATTACATCTCTCTTGCTTTGCATATGAAGAAACAAGGCAACCCGTAGTTATAAATTTTTCGAGCAGTTGTTGCACTGTTGTCTTGCTGGATATTGGACGATCTGGATACGCTGCAGAACTCGATAAGACTCCTCTTATGCAGTTTAGAGCCATTTCAAGTCGTTCGTTAACAGCGTAAATGGACATGTTTTAAATAAGGAAATACGACGGGTTTTAAAGTGGGTTTTATCAAAAACAAAAATGCACTTTTTAAATTGTTCTGGGATTTTCTTTTGGTACGATTAATAACTTGACTTGTTTTTAGGAGTTTAGTTTTGATCGATTTCCAGTTTTAACATTATAGCTCTACTATTTATGGGGTTAACACGGGGTCGAACTTTTACCATATAAAATCCTATAACCCGCGGAAAAGAAATACTGTATATGTTGGTGGCAGCCATCACTTCTGAATCCGATGCGAATTTTATACAAGCAATAAATTCTTTCAAGTTCGGAAATAAATTAAAATCCGATGGGACTAAATCTGGCGAATAAGGGGGTATGAAGTACCCAGCTGGAAGCTTAACTGACGAATTCTTGCCATGGCAATTACCCAACCCAACCCAACCTGGCAAGGAGCACTGTTTCTTCTTGGCTAAGCCGGGATGTTTCTCAAGAAAGGTTGGGTTTTGTTGGTCAAGTAAACTCGCATAATACTCTAAATTTATTACTTTTTCCTTTCAAGGTAATCTATGAGAATTATGCGTTTGGCAGCCCAAAAAATGGTCACCATAACTTTTTCAGCAAATAGAAGTGTGTAACAGAACGTTGGTTATGAGGGCATATATTTATTATTGATAATTTTGGGGCCTAACATACATATTAAGTTCTACTCACGAATTTTAAATATGTGGTTTTATCCTAAGGGTCATAAAAATTTAAAACGTTGTTTATAACTTGACTTGGGAATGTCACAAATATTTCCTTTTTTATAAAGTATTAAATAGGGCGACAGTAATAAATAAGGTCCCAATCCCTTATTTTACGGCGGTTTGTTAGGTAGAGAAATTGTGATACTGGGATCTTTAATTAAGAAATGCAATGAAGTGCGGACATCTACTGAGATGGCAAATTCGGGAATCCATATTACTGGAAATCATGGCTGCTGGTACGATTGGGATTTCTTACTTTTATTAAGCAGCAACAATGGAAATAAAAGGAGGTATTTCCCCATGTGTTCAATTAGGCCTTAGTATAAGTTAGTATAGTTTTTTGGCCTTTATAAACTGATCAAAATAAGTTAAGGATATTGTGGTTTTTCTGAGAAACACAAGTTTAGGAAAAAAGTTGACGTCCATGTTCCCTCATCATTTCTAGAAATTAACCACATTTTTCAACTTAAAAATATTTAGGATCAGAATTTATCAATATGATTTTCTAATATGTAACAAAACAGAAAATATTTATGAAAATTGGAAAAAAGGCCAGTGAGTTACCAAGTGCCCAATACTTAAGTTCACTTGTTTTCAAAATTTAGTCAGTTGACAGTAATTAGTCTGTTTTCAGCTTTGAAGTTTCAAAAACGGCTTGAGATATCAGAAGGTGAATTACTTCCCTCTCAGTTTTAATACTGTAATTTAGTACTGTATTGTTTTAGTACTGACTCTAGATGGTACCGGTAGTACTCCAAATAGAAAAGAACTTGATGCTAGTGGTACTAAGATGGGAAAGTGCAATTCGTTTTCCGATAAATCAGTCCGTTTTCAGACCTCGAGCTATAGGATATCAAAGTTAACTTAAATATAAGACATTATTCATAAAATCAATTTGGATTGGACTTGCTTATCAGTTAAGTTTGCTTGGGACAGGTTTTTGGCTTGTCATTGTTAATAAGTCGATGTTTAAAACTTATTACTTTATTTTAATATTTCACCAATTAGTTTGATCTCCAAATGATTTTTATCTTGGAAAGCATTTCTAGAATGAATTTAGTTCTATTATTGTGGAAAGTACGTACTAAAATTGCCCCCTTATTTATAAATTTGCGAAAAATGTTCGAAACAAACTCCTAGTGTAAAACTTAGTCGTCAGTTTCAAACTTTTGGTTATCAAATTAGACCAGTCTAGCGTTGGAGATCTGGCCGAATAGGGTTTAGTGTACAACATTGTATAAGTTCATTTCTCGTACGGTATTTTTACTTTTATTTAACTTTTCTTGTTACGTGCTTTGACTAGTAAATTGTCCCTTAGACTGAGAAACACCCAACACTATCTGTGGAAGCTGTAATCGCAATTCTCAGATCAATTCAATAATAATTAATTCGACGTGTAATTGGCGGACAGATAACCCTCATTTTGGATTACCTAATGACGTAGTCCGATCTATTTGAGGATACAATGACTATTGTCTGGCTGTAACATGGCCATAAAGCGGCCTCAAGACGCACGAGTTATTTCTATTTGTATTGTTTCGCTATAAATTGGAGAGTGCTTTTAATAGTTATTTATGGTACTAGTGTGTTATGTTGAAAATAAGTCACGCGAGAAAGATTTATACCACGAGGCCGTCAGGCCGAGTGGTATAAGTTCTAAAGTGACTTAGAAAACATAACACACGAGTGGCATACAATCTTTTATCCAACACATGACAAGTGGAAGAAATCGTTTTTTATGAGATAATAATTAATAAGTTTCGTGATCAAATCAAAGCTACTTGCATCTCAGTATCCTATAAATGTCAGAATGACTTGACAGTGATTTTTTTACATTTTGGTCAAAGTTGGTTGATTGTTTGGTTGCCACGGGCATGATACATTGTTAGCAAATGTTTAAATAAATTTTGACACTTGTCAGTTTTCTCTGCAGAAAAGGGAAGCTTTTTTGAAGAAAAAAACCTATAGAAAATGGAGGAAACCGATGAAAATTACGTTCCTGAGGATATCCTTACGGAAGCGGAAGATGCAGATTTTGCCAGAAAAGTCCCGAGATGCTTACGACAAGGAGTTCAAAATGTTTGAGTCTTGGATGAATTCACGGAAGATAAAAGGTATCGATGAAAATGTTCTATTGGCTTATTTTTTACATTTGCAAAAAAAATTAGCCCCATCGTCGCTATGGACCAAATACTCGATGCTTCGCTCGGCTATTCACCTTTACAAAAAAAAAAAAGACATTTCAAAATATGGCAAACTAACGAGCTTTTTAAAAAGCAAATCACAGGGATACAAACCAAAGAAGTCAAAGATATTAGAACGACCTGAAATAGAGAAGTTTTTGAACGAAGCTCCCAACGACGAGTACTTGTTGATGAAAGTGGCTTTGATAATGGGGTAATTATTCAGATTAGCGTAAACAGAGAATTTTTGCATGAAATTTTGCACAGACCCTAATTTTGGGTCGTAGAACACGAATCCGAAGTCAGTTTTTGGCGGTCTCGTAAAATTTTTTTTAAACTTTTAGGTTAGCTTTTTCAATGAATTTCGTTAAATTTCTTGGGTGAGCAAAAAGGTGGTCAGGTTTGCTCAGTTTTGATTGATATAGATACATATATATCTATATCAATCAAAACTGAGCAAACCTGACCACCTTTTTGCTCAGGTTGGGTGAGAAAAAAAAATTTTTTTCGAGACCGCCAAAAACTGACTTCGGATTCGTGTTGTACGACCCAAAATTAGGGTCTGTGCAAAATTTCATGCAAAAATTCGCTGTTTACGCTAATGTGAATAATTACCGATAATGGGGATTAGCGGTGCATGTAGATGCGATGAATTGGTCAACTTGAAAATAGAAAATATTCAAGACAAAGGGAAATATTTTCACGTAGTTTTGCCAGACACTAAAACCAAGAAATCGAGAAGATTCACCATACTTGAAGAAGGATTTCCAGTCAACCCGATCAATTTGTGTAAAAAATACCTGTCTTTGAGACCAAAGAATATTAGTTCTAGCCGCTTTTTTGTTTTTTACAAAAATGGGAGGTGTACCAGACAGTGTGTGGGAATAAATACGTTGTCGAAGATACCTTCAAAAATTGCAATGTTTTTGAAATTGGAGGAACCAGCGCTCTACACCGGTCACTGTCTGAGAAGGTCTTCGGCGACTCTTTTGGCCAATGCAGGGGCTAATATGACTACTTTGAAGCGTCACGGAGGATGGAAGTCCTCGACGGTAGCAGAAGGATACCTAGAAGAATCGGTGCATAACAAAATACAAATTGCAAAAAAAATACAAGGTTCTAATGTGTCGGCGTCTTCTAGCACTATCAGCAGCTGTACCGATATGGGAGTGTCTGGTTCCAATGAACCAACGAATTTTACAATGACTTCAAATTCGAATAAACCGTTATCGTTTTCCTTTAATTTCAATATCAATGTGAATTATGTTTGTAATAGTAATAAATAAATAGAATACTACTTTAAATATGAACGCGAGTTATAATCCATAACTCACTAGTGAGTTATGGATTATAACTCACTAGTGTGTTATTTGATAGTTTACTTGTCTAAAATGACATTGATAATGACAGTCATAACTGTCATGTGTTGGATAAACATATGATTTGATTTTATGCAATACTCTAAATAGTTTAGGGTTTGGTGAAGTAAAAAACCAATAGTCTCAATGAGTCACAAAAGATTCTCGAAACATGTTTGCTGCTTTTAAATGTGTTTAAGAATATTAAATAGTCAGTCCGTTTTTGCAATGCTACAAAATATTCTGAAACAGTCAAACGGCCCTCAAAGTAGCTATTAGTAGAGGAACCTTGAGTTTTCATCTAGGAATCGGTTCAAACTGCTCTGTTTTATATGACTTTTTAAAAGAGTTAGAAATGTAAAATATTGCACAAACAATTTAATTAAAAATTAAAATAATTGAATACTTGTAACTCATGTTAATGTCGCTGCCAAAGATGACTCTATCGTCAATTATTATTATTGAATACATTATTGCTGATTCGTTGATTAAAAGTTTTGAGAAGTTTAGTTTTCTTGTTATGTAGCCTCGTGTTACTCATGTGGTGTTTTACATACAAGAAACACTAAGGTATCATTCAAGGGGCCATTATTAAATCAAAAGTACACTATGTTCGCGATTACTGAATGACTACTTTGTAAGGCAATGAACTTCTTGTTTTAGCAATAACGATTATGATTGATTTAAGAATAAGAACACGACATTGGTTTATATCAAAACATCATTAGTTTTCAACGGCAGGCTTTATTTAGGGTAGAATAATGTATATTTAAGCACTACCGCTTTCAATAAAAGATAGTTTTAAGGCAAGACAAGCTACAATGCCTTAAAATATTTAATATATTGTATAAAAGCATGGATCTAATATAATAAGGATTCGATGTTCCGTATACTGTGACCGTATCGAACGTGAAGCCTTATATTTGTTATTTGTTGTGAAAACATTTACCGTAGTAGTAGAGTTTACGAATTTTTAGGAAATACCACAGGAAATACGTAATTGAAGCAAGAATGGTAGTAGAAAGAGATAAAATAGTATTGGAGTGTTGGTGCTCAGGTTGAAAAATCACACCGGTGTGTCACCCGGCGATGATATCGAACGCAGCCCAGAAGTGTTGCTCTGCTGTGCTGGTTGTTTAGGAAAACGGCTGAACCTCGGTCTGAACACTCGGTTACACGTACGTCTTTCTCTAATGAACTAGAAAAGAAAAAGTGCGACTTATAGATTTATAAATGACTCGGAGCGACTTTAAATAAACACTGTTAATGCAACTCTTACTTTTAAATTCAAAGTATTTCATTTTCGCGCTAAAAGCATACAGAATCTTTTCTACTGGCACCGGGGAGTGCGCGTAGTACTGTCGCGCACGAAACCAGACAAGAAGAGAAGAAAAGGAGATCGAGAGAAGTACGATAGAATCGCCACGCGTGTTCTGGTGAGGCGGTTTTGAGGCTGTTTTGTGCTAATCGTTCCATTTTTCTACCGAGAAATTCAACCCCCCTAACCAAGGTATGTGCCATTCCATATATTTCGATTTTGTATGTTGTCGTTTTTCTTAGTTTTCTAAAATCCTTAAATGTCGGTGCATTTCGTTCAAATACAGTCCACTAATTCTTCCTAACTTGCATTGACATTTTTTGGTTCCTACGAGCCTGGATACATTCCAGCTAATTTCAATTAATTCCTAAAATTAAAATAATCGTTTTCCTTTCAAACACATTTGGGTTGAATATTCAAGTAATTAAATTCTAAATTCCATTGATTTTTTTGCGACTCAATCGGCCGGACCACAACAAAAAATTCTAGTTTTGCAGCATGTATTTCCATCGTGTTTTTTATCGTCGATAGATGTTTATTTACATTATTTACTTTAAATCTTTGACAGATTGGTGTTGATATTGTTAATAGACTAAAACAGTTAATTTTCACGGTTTTAACTTTGTCTTCAATAAAACTTAATTATTTCTGGCTTACCGTTATCGATATTAAACAAAATACCGTACATTTTTCCAAATTTATCAACTTTCTAGTTCTCGCGAGTGGTTTAAACAAAAGTGTTAGTTGTAAACAAGCCGATTTATTTTTTTAAAAGTGAATTATATCGAGATTTTCGTAATATAACTGAGTAATTCGTTTTATACCCATTATGTCTAAGGTGAAAAGGCTTGAAGAAAGAAGGAAAATTCCAATAAACAGAATTTCAGAAATTTATACAATTGCAATTCAAGCGAAAACAAATCAGGCTTCCCATTCACAACTTAAAACTAGGTATGATGATTTAGATAATATTTATAGTGATTTCGAATCTGTTCACAATAAAGTTATTGGTGAATTGGATGACGATAGTGACTTTCAAGCGCAAGATGCGGTTCGTAAAGATGTTGATAATTTTTATTACACAACCAAAACCATTTACTATGATCTTTTTAACAGTGGTTCAAATACCAATCTGGTATTAAATACAAATAGTAATAGTCAAAAAGACAATGTCAAACTTCCTAAAATTAGCATACCTACATTTGATGGTAACTATAGATTATGGCAAACCTTTATTGATTTATTTAAAAGCCTTATTCATGACAATTCTTCACTTAGTGATATAGAAAAATTCCAGTATTTACTTTCATTTGTTGATAAAGAACCGCTCATTTTGTTAAAATCAATTCCTATTACTTCTGTAAATTATAAAATTGCCTTTGATACGCTGGTTAAACGATATCAAAATAAGCGGTTATTAGCCACTAATGCTTTGAATTCTATGCACAACGTAACAATAAAACAAGGCTTTGCAAAAGAACTTAGACTAGTTTTAGATACATTTTCAGAAAATATTTCTATTTTAAGAGAGTTAAATTTTCCAGTTAACGAATGGAATTTTCTTTTGTTCAATCAGCTGTTACAAAAAATAGATTCAAAAACTCGTACTGATTTTGAGATTTCGGTTAGCAATCAAGAAATTCCCACTTATGAAGAACTTTATTCTTTTTTGGAAAACCAGTGCAAGGCTTTGGAGTCGTTGCAGCTATTGCCATCTAATAAACCTGCTAAAGCCCCTGTTCCTTTTTCTCGTGGTGGGACAAACCCACCAAACAGTCATAAATACACATCCCCTTCCTCATTTGTTAATACGGTCTCTAGTTTTAACATAAAATGCCAACTATGTAGTGCAAACCATGTTCTGTCGAAGTGTCCAGTTTTCCTTAATAAAAATCCTTCTGAACGATATTCCTATGTTAAACAAAAAAATTTGTGCATAAACTGCCTTTACCGTGGACACATTTTAAAGGATTGTACTTCTAATTTCCGATGTAAATCGTGTAATAACAGTCACCATACGCTATTACATCTACCAAAAAGTCAATCTGGACCTCTTTCTAATAGTCCTTCTTCAAGTTTCACTGATAAGCGTCAAGCTAATCCTTCTCACATTCTTAATAGTAATACGGAAGGTAACCCTTCTTCTAGCCTTACACCCCCCGAATCATTGGCAACAACCCTTCTTCAAGAAACTACTGTTCTTTTGTCCACGGCCGTAGTCGATATTCGTGATTGTAGGGGAAATTTTCAACCCGTTCGAGTTCTAATTGACACGGCAAGTCAGGCTAATTTTATTTCAGAAAAATGTCTGAACCGTCTGGGCTTGGCAAGAAAATGCCTTTCTATTCCCATTGTTGGTTTAAATCAAATGTGTTCTACTTCTTCTAATGGACTAACAGAGTGCGTTATAAAGCCTCAAGGTCAAGAAGAACCCTTTCTCACTTTTGAAGCTATAGTGTTGCCAAAACTGTGCTCAGATATGCCCTCCATAAAAATTGATGCCAAATGTTGGAGACACATAAAAAACCTACCTCTGTCTGATAAAAAATTTAATCTTCCTAGTCCCGTGGATATTCTTTTGGGTGCTGAATTGTTTCCTCATATCCTGAGGGAGGGTGTTATTCATGGAGAAGCCGGTCAGGCTAGTGCGGTTAACACAATCTTTGGATTTATTTTAATTGGAAAAATCAAAAATTCTAGCTCTGCTTCTGATTCAGTTTCTACCTACTGCACGTATTTAGACCCTTCCCTTGATGTTTGTTTACAGAAGTTTTGGGAAACTGAACAGGTTTTTGCCGAGCCTCCGCAGTGCCCTGATGATGAAAAGTGTGAAAAGATTTTCTCTCAAACCGTTTCTCGAGATGAGTCTGGTAGATTTATCGTATCGCTTCCCTTTAAAAATTCTGAACCTAATTTAGGTAATACTTATCCTATGGCAGTCCGTCGTTTCAATCTGCTAGAATCTCGTTTGTTGAAAAATCCAGACCATTACCGGGCCTATTCAGAATTTATGAAAGATTACTTGGAATGTAATCATATGACGTTGATTCCTACTCCCAAGTCAAAATGGGATCTGGATTCTTCGTATTTTATTCCACACCATAGTGTATTGAAGCCTAAGATGAGAGTAGTATTTGATGGTTCGGCTAAAGGTCCGAGAGGCCTGTCCTTAAATGATACCTTGTTTGCGGGTCCAAAACTACAAAATGATATTCGGGCAGTTCTTCTTAATTTTCGTATCCATGCTGTGGTGTTTATAGCAGACATTAAACAAATGTTTAGACAAATCCTTATCACTCCTTCGCAAAATCGTTTTCAAAATATTCTTTGGCGGTTTTCCGCAGATGATCCTATTGAAACATATTCGCTAACAACTGTTACATATGGTTTAAAATCTTCTCCCTATCTTGCGATCCGAACGTTGCAAGAATTGGCGCGTCTAGAATCAGACCGATTTCCGATTGCTTCTAAGGTATTATTGAAAGACATCTATGTGGATGATATTTTGTCAGGTAGTAATTCCGTTGACTCTGCTCTTAAACTTCAAAATGAATTAATTTCACTGCTTGAATGCGGTGGGTTTGAGCTTAAGAAATGGGCAAGTAACAAATCTGATTTGTTGCGTTTGTTTCCAATATCGGATGTTCAAATTCCACTGTCGTTTGACAGAACTGAACCAAATTTTGTAAAAGTGTTGGGGTTACAGTGGAATCCTATTTCGGATACGTTTTCATACCTTTATAGTCCTGACGAAAACCCATGTACGAAACGTACTATTTTATCACAAATAGCACGTATTTTTGATCCCTTGGGTTATTGTTCGCCAATTCTTCTCTTCGCCAAGCATCTGATGCAGCAGCTTTGGGCTTCTAACACAGATTGGAATGATGTTCCTCCACAGTCGGTATTTCATTCATGGACTCAATTCAAAAGTGAGCTCCCTGAACTTTCAAAATTAAGCTTGCCCAGGCGCATCATACCTGACAATGTTAGTCGCTGTGAACTGCATGGTTTCTGCGATGCGTCGCAAGTAGGTTAGGCAGCGGCTATTTATTTCAGAATAGAGACATCTCTTGGCGAAATATTAACTTTTCTTGTATTTGCAAAGGCTAAAGTTGCACCTTTGAAAATTTTGTCAATACCAAGGCTAGAGCTTTGTGGAGCTAAGCTTTTAGCTGATTTAGTTACATTTGTAAAACAAGGTTATTCGGGAATATTGACCTTTGATGAGATTTCGGCTTGGTCAGATTCGCAAGTAGTTTTAGCTTGGTTGTCTTCGTCACCACATAGGTGGAAGACTTTCGTTGCAAACAGGGTAGCATATATCCAGGAATCTTTACAGTCAAATTTATGGCATTACATCCCTTCTGCTGAGAACCCCGCCGACTGTGCTTCTCGAGGTCTAACTCCTAGTCAACTTTTAAGCCACGACCTTTGGTGGAACGGGCCTTCTTTCTTAAAATTGCCTCGAGAGACTTGGGCTTCCTTCCCCAACTATCCACTGCTCAAACAAGAGGATGAAAATTTGCTTGAAGAGCGAAAAACAGTTCTAGCCCTTTTATTTGAAGAAAATCTTCTTCATAAACTATTAGAAAGGTTTTCTTCTTTGGTAAAAATTCAACGAATTTTATCGTATTGTCTTAGATTTCTTCCTAAATTTCGTAAACTTTCTGATGGTTCCGTTGTCGTTTCGGATCAGGAGATGCAAAACTCTATGATCGTTCTTGTTAGGCATGTTCAGAATGCGTCATTTTCAGATAGTATTTCGAAGTTGAAAAATAATCAACTTATTCCCAAACCCTTTCGCAAGCTAGCTTTATTTCTTGATGAGGACAACTGCATTAGGGTTGGAGGTCGTCTTCAACACTCAGAGTTGTCATATAGTGCTAAGCATCCCTTGTTACTCCCTCGTTCACATCGCTTAACTGAGCTCATTGTTGAGTTTACACATAAAAATTATGCTCATCCAGGTCTAGAAACTCTGCACTATCTTTTGAGGCAACAGTTCTGGATATTATCTGCGCGCCGTGTAATTCAGCAGACTGTATCACGGTGTATTCGTTGTTTTCGTATTAAGCCCAAGATATTAGTCCCGTACATGGGAGACTTACCCTCTCACAGAATATCTCAATTAAAGGCATTCTCACATGTCGCAATCGATTACTGTGGGCCATTTTTCATAACGATGGGAAAGTATAGAGGTGCTAAAGTTTCCAAAGCATATATTTGTGTCTTCGTTTGTACTGCAACGAAGGCAATTCACTTGGAATTGGCTTCAGATTTATCATCGGAGACGTTTCTTGCTTGTTTCAAAAGGTTTGTGGCGAGACGAGGTAGAGTTTCGGACGTTTATACCGACTGTGGCACTAATTTCGTTGGAGCGAGCAGGTTACTCGCGGAGTACGCTCAAAATGCGTGCGAAAATCTATGTATAAACTGGCATTTCTCACCACCGGCAGCACCTCATTTCAATGGCTTAAGTGAGGCTGGAGTTAAGTCTGTGAAGACGCACCTATTACGTGTAGTTGGCGAGCAAAGGTTAACTTATGAGGAATTTCATACGTTCTTGTGTCAGATCGAGTCAATTCTTAACTCCAGACCTTTATATTCTCAAAGTCTCGATCCTAATGACTTTCTTCCCCTTACTCCCGGTCACTTTCTTACGTTGGAACCCTTGAACTCTCTTCCAGAACCTGAATTATCACATTTAAAGTTAAACTCCTTAACCAGATGGCAGTTGTTGCAAAGGCTTCAGAGTGATTTCTGGAAAAGGTGGCATTTAGAGTACCTCAACACCCTACAGCAACGTTCTAAGTGGACCACACCTTCCACAAAAATTCAGGAAAATACGCTTGTCGTTCTAAAGAATGAGCTTAAACCACCAATGCAGTGGTCATTAGGCAGAGTTATAAAACTACATCCCGGTTCGGATGGGCATGTTCGTGTAGTCACTGTTAAAACGACTACAGGTACGTTTCGTCGACCTGTGGTTAAATTGTGCCCTCTGCCAATTTCCTAAAATAATACTTTTTTTTTTTTTTTAATTTTCGATTATTCATAATTAGTCACTTTAGTTTAAGAGAATCTATTTTTTTGTTTCTGTTTTTTTTCTCACTTGGATTACAGTCCTTTGTGATGGGTGTAAATTGTATGAAAAGTACATATTTTTGAGTATTATAATTTTTCTTTAGTTTCAATTGGTTTCCTTCTTCCTTTTCGCTTACGGTATAATTTAATATAGTGAAAACACAGTGTGTTTTGGCGGCCGGAAAATGTTAATGCAACTCTTACTTTTGAATTCAAAGTATTTCATTTTCGCGCTAAAAGCATACAGAATCTTTTCTACTGGCACCGGGGAGTGCGCGTAGTACTGTCGCGCACGAAACCAGACAAGAAGAGAAGAAAAGGAGATCGAGAGAAGTACGATAGAATCGCCACGCGTGTTCTGGTGAGGCGGTTTTGAGGCTGTTTTGTGCTAATCGTTCCATTTTTCTACCGAGAAATTCAACCCCCCTAACCAAGGTATGTGCCATTCCATATATTTCGATTTTGTATGTTGTCGTTTTTCTTAGTTTTCTAAAATCCTTAAATGTCGGTGCATTTCGTTCAAATACAGTCCACTAATTCTTCCTAACTTGCATTGACAAACACCTTTAGAAATAACGTAACCTATAAATAATAAAACCTTTTTTTTAAATTAAATTTATTATTATTTCGCAGAAAATAAAGTATTTTAGGACTTTTATTACTTTTTGTAAATATTGCGATGCTTCTAACGTATTTCTTGTACAAAAATATAAGGTAAAATCAGATGTGGCCAATGTTTAAAAATTGTGTTTACAGTGTCACTTAGAATGGTTTGTTTTGGCTTCAAAGAATGTTACATCATCCCGTATCCATTCTTAATAAACCCATGTATAAAAGGGACGTTCTCAAAATGTCGATTATAGTGGTATCGACTGATATTGAAATACCTAGTGGTTATAGTTATAAGCATTTAGTTACCACTAATACTCAACTAAATTCATCCAACACTTAATAAAACAGCAAGACACCATTTTGCATACCAAAACGTAAAATTGAAGACAGTACAGCAAGACCACTACCAGTTGTAAATACAAAATGAAAAATATTCTCGCTCCACATGGACGCTTATACTAGTTGGAGCTGCGTACCCTTACCATTATTGAAATAAAAATAACAGTCATTGAAATAAAGGAAATTAAATTTAATTTTTGTTTGCTTTTGAGTAGAGAATAGCACCTATATTATATACCTAGATAAAGAAGTGAACTATTGTGACGTTAAGTTTCCCCTACCGTACATAATTTTGCAAATGTCAGCTCCCTGTGTCGGAGACCGAATGTCCTTGCCGTATCAGCACTGCACATCCTTCTCTAATTTGGGCACCACCTGCTCTGCTCAATAAACAGAATAGTCCCCAAATGTCAAAAAGCAGGAAAATCACTTGGGATTCTTATTGTTCTTAACAATTGTATTGATAATGCATTCGGAGATACTAGCAGCAAAAAAGACTGTTCAAAGAAACTAGCTATTTTCTTCCCTTTTGTTGTGTGCCAAATAGCTATTTCATAAAAAAATTTGAATACCTATAATTAATAGTTTTGAAGCATATATTAACGAAATTACAACTTTGACGGTACACTTTCTTGGTAATGTAGTTATAACTTTTTTAATTAAGATGCTTGAGGTAAGAGAGCATTAAACTGTTCTAGAACTTTTGTTGCTCGGGGTAAGTTATATTTTTTTTATATTTTGATATATAATAGGAAATTACCACGGTGGTATTACATGGTAATATTGTCGTTAAAAATGAACAAAAAAAAACTAGCCTGACTTCTAAGGTCCCAGTGATCCCCAACTATATACATACATATGTATAGACTCCTCTACATTAAAGATACACGCTATCTTCAACCATGAAATTCAACACAAAAGTTTCAAAATGTATTTATAAATGTAAACTATAGCAGTGAAAATCATTCTTGAAAATTGACTAATTGACTTCATAATAGAACCCCTAAAATAAAACTTGAATTAGACATAATAATATTAATTTTGAACTATGTTCTTTAGGAATATCTTACCTCATTGGAACCGGTTCTACCGTTCACGATAAAACCAAAATCATTATAAACAATTCCTGCTCGTCCTCTCCAAATCTGATTAACTGCAAGACACTAGGACATATATTCCCTAAATAACTGTACTTTAAACTGAGGACACGAAGGGCTACAAAAAAATTCACTGCCTTTTAGGTGACATTCCTAGCCAACAGCTAGATGGAAAGTAAATTCCACGTTTTTAGTCAAGGAAACCTCACCTTTCCGAAAGAGCTTTTTTGTTGAACACCAAGTCGCATTCTTTCTGTTTCATGTCTGGTTTATACCAAATCAACCACGGTACCAGTTTAAAGTCATCGAAAACATCCAAACTAGAGCCATCGTATACAGAATACTTAAAAGCGTTTTCGTCTATGAACTTCTCGCAGGTTATTAACCGTGCGTGAATTAAAGCACAACTCTATATAATGCGCTGTAAGCATATGTAAAAGTGTATATACCGTTGTAAAAGAAAGTTTGGGAGGGTAAAAGGAATCATGACCCCAGAAAAATGACCGCACTGTATATTCTTTAAGAAGCTTTTAATAATTTTTATAAATGACCAATAATATTTAGGATAAAATGAAAATAAAATTGAAGCTGTAAGACCATATATCACGGAAATGATGTGTTTCAGTGCATAATTGCAGAAACTTTTTCACTTAGGTTTTTTCTTCTTTATTAAAATTAAGTTTTCTACTTGCTCTAGGCCGCTATGACATATTATAATGTATTACTCTTGCAATTAAAATAATGTTGTGACATGCTTAGACTTTATGCATATGGTAATATATCATCTTTATTTACGAACTTGACGTGTATCTTGCTTAAATAATATTTACAGATGTTCCTTACTTTAATAAAATTCTTATATTTGAAGTATGGATAAACGAAAATTTTTGGAAAATATATTTTTTTTTGAAAAACAATTTTTTAAAATTTAAAAAACAACTTTGTCGAGCGCACACTCGAGAAAGACGCCTTTCAGAAAAATAATTTCCGAAAAATGCTTACAGTGCCAACTTAATAACAAATAGGTTAATAACACTAGGTCTGAAACAATATTAATGGACTACAGAAGTACTCCATTCAAAAAGCTTCTCCTCAAAACATTAGAATTTTTCATCGCTCATTATCAAACAGAGACGCCTTTGGTAACGAATTCCCACGATGGGCGACTCAAATTTAACAAATAAATTAAGCGTTGGCAACGCTGCAAAAATTTTGCGGGTTGGTCATTGAGGTTATGTCATCAAACTAAACATATACGTATTACTACTATATTGTTAGCATCCAGTCTACCCGTTGTTAAAATTTGAAGCAAAGATAAAATCTCCTTTTCTTTTGTTTTGTACCACGTGATGTGCCATGCAGCACTTGACGGAACTGTCACTGTCAGTTCTGACAGCAGTTTAAAATGTGAGCTTGTCGGTTTCGTTTTCGTCTTTTTGCCTGTCAAAAGTAAAGATAGCTGGGCAAATCAAGTGGTTGTTTAGGAGGGATGTTCAATACGTCATGTGACTGGTTAGCAATTGTTTCCGAAGGCTACGCCTTTGTTTCATCATTTTTTCGTCCTTCGCTGCAAAAACCCCCAAGGGTATGTTCAGTAGTCACGTGATGAGTGGTTAGCAATTGTTTCCAAAGGCTACTTCTTTGCTTCGACATTTTTTCGTCGTTCGCTATATAGTAGTAATACGTATATGAAACTAAATTATAAAAAAAAACGTTGCAATATTTCAAATTTATTATATTTATTAATAGCTGTAACAGTAAAGGCCAACATGTATGACACCAAGCCATCGACGAGCTCTTGCAGCGGGGAAGTTTACTTGAGGGGGCTTACAAATTAGTTAACTAATGCCACATGCTAATGACCTACTAATTTACTTAATAGATAACACCATTGGTATGAGCAAATTAACGGTCTAATTTGGCGCCACCTATAGTTTTAAAAATGTGTCAAACAGGCACTAATAACTAAAGCTCCTGTAAGTAAACTCAAAAAGTGCACAATACAATGAAACAGGGTTAAAGTAATTTAAATGTATAATTTAAATATTTAATTTAAAGAAAAAGACATTGTGAAATATGAGTCAAATGCAATAAAAGAAAATGTAGATTTTGTAACTAGCTCTAGGAAGTTGCAACGCCTTTACAGTTCTAGAACACTGCGTTTCTGGAGAAAAGAAACAACTCTTGGTGATCTAGAGTCCAAGCTTTAAGCAACTACAAGCTAAGTTCTTTGATGAGCCAAATGTTTGAATAACCATTTTTATAGAAAAAACTGTTTTAAAGTGCTAAGAATAGCCACTTTAAAACAGTTTTTTCTGTAAAAATGGATATTCAAAACTGATTTAATATAGTCTTCGAGCAATGTGAAGGAGTTGCAAGTTTCATTTTTATTGCATACAAGTACACCCATCTGAAACTTTACAATTCCTTCCTTTTTTAACATTAAACACCTAATTCACTTTCTTTAATGTGGTTTTATTCTATGTATACTTGTTGCGTTTTCTTACAGGAACTTTAATTGTGCTGTTTGACACATTTATAATAGTGTAAGTGCTGCCAAATTAGATCTATTTATTAGCACACACTAATAATGTTAAGGAGTATACATATGTCTTAAGTAAGTACATGATTTGTTATTGGTTTGCGGCAAAAATGAATTAAAATTAGTAAACCCTGCCCTTGTATATTGCCACGCAGCACTGAGCTAGCCGATGGCTTGTTGTCATATATCCTAGCCTTTAAATAATATAATAATAACAATTAATTATTGACCACAGTTATTATTATAAATTAAATTCGTAAATAAAAAATGCTACAAAAGTTACGCATAATATGAACATTCCCGTTAGTACTAAAACGGCCGAAGGGGGTGTTACCGTATCGTTTATTCGACTCGCCACATTATTTTCGTTGTTTTCTGTAGGATGGCGTTAGGCGGGAAACGAAGTTTTTTAAATTGGTAAAAATTTAAACCTTAATGTTTTTGTTATTATCCGTGCAACCAGTGACTATAAAGAATATAGACAAATTCTCGAATAAACCGAAATGGAACTGAAAGCCGGTTTCTCTTGAAACATTTGAGTGGGTTACTGGTTTATGGTTTAGGAATTTGTTTGTTCGCCATTAAATATATATAGAGTACATACATCTTCATACATATATAATGGTGGACAAACAAATTCCCAAGCCATAAACCAGTAAATCCCCAAAATGTTTCAAGAGAGACCCGCTTTTTGGTTCATTTTTATTGCACGCCAGTGTTCGTCTATGTATTATTTAGTCTATGGTCCAACCGACGCATTTTTTGTGCCTGTGTTTCGATTTACTGATTGTGCAACAATATTTAACATAGTTACTTAAAACGCTAAACGACTGAACAAGTCAATTCTCCACAACTTTGTTCTCATTGATTCGTGTCATGTATCGAGCACATTATTTTGCGAAATCTCTGCTTATGTCGATGTATCTACATTAAACGTAAATTATTGCACAGGAAGACGCCTCTCCTTTTGTTTCGCAGTATTAGGTTCACTGCTTGCTTTAGTCCGCTTTGACGCAGCGTGATATATTGCAGCAGTAATTAAAATCCTGTTGTGACATATTCAAACTATGTGCTTATATCATTCTAATTTACGAGCTTTGGTTATGGAGTGAAGATTTTAGTAATTTTAGGAGGTAACGACGTCAAAACTAACAAAATTTTGATATAAAAATTCCTAGTAGCATGTGTTGTAAAACGGGCTTCAATCTCAAAAGACAGAGAATGACTTAGTCGAGGCAATGAAGCACTCAACCTCGGAATTTTTTGCACTAAGACGGATCGGAATGCGGTTTTTTGCATTCGCTTCCAAAAATTATTTGTAAAAAATGTATCTACTTTGTATCTTATACAAACCGGAAATTGCATTGCTGCTGTCAAAAATGCATTCACAAAAACGCATTTTTTGAAGTCGCTTTAAGAAAATTAAATAACTTTGTTAATAAGACTCGGAAGTGGCTCACACCGGGTTCTCGGGGGTTTTCGGGGTCGCTGATAATGATTATGATGTTCAAATTGACCCACAGCTGACCTGGAGCTCAGGATCGCTGATGAACGTCATCTCCGTGGGACTCTCCCAAAATTCACGCGGGGAAGGAGAGAAACTCGGCGCCCGGGGGTTTTTTGGGTTGCTGAATTCAAATATGGCATCGGCGAATACACCCCGGACACCTGGTGCGCCGGAACCTGGACGTGGACGTCATCCCCGAGAGTTTTCCTGACAAGATCGCAAAAAACAAACCGAAAATCGTTGTGTGGGTGTTTTTTGGGGCGCTGAATCCAAATTTCACTTCGGAAACGACCCCCCGAACACTTGGTGCACCGGAACCTGGACGCGGACGTCATCTCCGAGGGTTTTCCAGACACGATCGCTAAAGACAAACCGAAAATCGTTGTGGGGCGTTTTTTGGGGCGCTGAATCCAAATTTCACGTCGAAAATGACCCCCGAACACCAGGTGCACCGGAACCTGGACGCGGACGTCATCTTCGAGGGTTTTCCAGACACGATCGCTAAAGAAAAACTGAAAATCGTAATGGGTTTTTTTTTGGGGCGCTGAATCCAAATTTCTCATCGGAAACGACCCCCCCCCCCCCCAACACCTGGTGCACCGGAACCTGGGCCTGAAAGTCATCTCCAGGTGTCACATTTACAAAACATGAAATGAAATTCACATCAAGGGGTTTTTAGCTACCCTCCTCGAATCCAGCATCCGCGACCATACTCCAACTATCTAGTGCACCGGAACCTTTATCTTGACATCGATGTCATTCCCATGAATGTCAATCAAACCTGATGTTTTAATGTCTTAGTGGGCACCAGGCGAGAATTACACATCAATGAATGTGTCAAATTATGAGACGATTTTCGTTTAGTTTTTTGCGATCGTGTCTGGAAAACCCTCGGAGATGACGTCCGCGTCCAGGTTCCGGTGCACCAGGTATTGGGGGGGGGGGTCGTTTTCGATGAAAAATTTGGATTCAGCGTCCCAAAAACCTCCCATAATGATTTTCGGTTTGTCTTTAGCGATCGTGTCTGGAAAACCCTCGGAGATGACGTCCGCGTCCAGGTTCCGGTGCACCAGGTGTTCGGGGGTCGTTTTCAACGTGAAATTTGGATTCAGCGCCCCAAAAAACGCCCCATAACGATTTTCGGTTTGTCTTTAGCGATCGTGTCTGGAAAACCCTCGGAGATGACGTCCGCGTCCAGGTTCCGGTGCACCAGGTGTTCGGGAGGTCGTTTTCCAAGTGAAATTTGGATTCAGCGCCCCAAAAAACGCCCACACAACGATTTTCGGTTTGCTTTCTGCGATCTTGTCAGGAAAACTCTCGGAGATGACGTCCACGTCCAGGTTCCGGCGCACCAGGTGTCCGGGGGGTGTTCGGCGATGCCATATTTGAATTCAGCAACCCAAAAAACCCCCGGGCGCCGAGTTTCTCTCCTTCCCCGCGTGAATTTTAGGAGAGTCCCACGGAGATGACGTTCATCAGCGATCCTGAGCTCCAGGTCGGCTGTGGGTCAATTTGAACATCATAATCGTGATCAGCGACCCCGAAAACCCCAGAGAACCCTGTTTGAGCCAATTCTGAGTTTTATTAACCAAGTTATTTCATTTTCTTAAAGCGACTTCAAAAAATGCATTTTTGTGAAGGCATTTTTGACAGCAGCAATGCAATTTCCGGTTTGAATAAGATACAGAGTAGATACATTTTTTACAAATAATTTTTGGAAGCGAATGAAAAAAACCGCATTAGTGCAAAAAATTCCGAGATTTTGGCTGTTTTAGTGCTTCATTGCCTCGACTAACTGGCGAGCCAGACAACTCCAGTATCGGCGAACAGTGATCCTGACGACTTCTTGAAGCATTGTTATATTGTTAAAGATTGGATAAATTCAGAAACAAAGCAATATTCTTTGGTAACCCCGGAGTGTGCTAATGCCTACAAGTTGCTGAGTTCATTTACCATTCTTTTGAAGTACAAATAAAACGACTATGATCAGTGTTCAACGGTCATAGCTTGGCGTAACTTAGAATAATTTCTACTGTATTAATATCTTCTGTACCAATGTTACAAAAATTCTTAAGAAATGTGTGTGAGCAGTTCGAAAACACTAACCTTCATCTATTAAATGTTCTACAAGTAGTTTTAACAATTTTTCTCTTAGACATGCACCTGCAATTCCCATAATATGCGCAACTTTGTTCAATAAAACCATATTTTTGTAAGCTTCTTACAAATATCTAGAAATATTCGGCATTTTTTATCTTCTAACTGCCCACGAAGACCAAAGCCTAAGTAGTATGTACCGTGGGTATACTGGGGAAATCTGACACACATCCAGAGCTGCAAACATCCGTAGGGATTTCGGCAGCCCTTTAAGAGGTCGTGTGGGATGGTACCACCACTATCGAGAAAGAATTCCTCTACCACCTTCCTTGTTTTAGAGCGGCGTTCAGAGTTACAGAGTTCCCAAGTGGTCACACATCCAAGTACTAACCGTGCCGGGCGTCATTTCACTTCAGTGATCGGGAGAAGAATAGTCCGATCAGCGAAGTTTAATGTCGCTTGGCATAGTTAAAATCTTAGACTTTTTAGGTTTGTTGACATTTTATTTTCAAAAACGCAGTTAAATGCGTAATCTTGTTCATGTCCATATTTCTTTTATGTATATAACACTCTGCAATATTGAATAATATGCCCAAAGGAAGGAAGGTTTCTGAGTCTTCGATAAATGCTCAAAATACTCTAAAAATACCTTATAGTTGGTAGCATTTTAATTTTTTTCTGCACACCATTTCTCGTACCGGTCATACGTTAATTCATATTTTGATATTGATTTTTCTGGTAGAAGAGATTAAGTAACTTGTGTAGCGGACTCTTCTATATCAGACGAAATATCTGAATCAGAAATAACTATTATTTTGAACGTACGTATTTATAACTTCTGATAAACACGTCCTTAGCAACCTGATTGCCATCATTTACAATTATTATCAATAATAAATATAACAAGTGCAATGAAAATTATAGATAAATTTTCATTTAAGAATTGTATTTTATGATAGAATTTCATGAATTAAAATTTTCAATTATTGGTATACCCCCGTAAGTATAAAACTTCATTGCCACAATAAAAATGTCAAAGAAATGGAAAATCCAGTATCCAGAGCCACAAAATTGAGGGAAACTGTTGAAAACAAAGAAGTAGTCGCTTCTAAATTTTCCGCAACCAGTAACAACGGCATAGTATCTGGACCAAGCAGGGGGGGCTAATCATTAAATAGAACAACAGGGTAACAATTTTAATACTTAGATATCATCACGGCCGAGTTTTATGGGTGTGGCTAGGGGTGCAAAGGTAACGGAACCTTAACTAGATCGAAATCAAACGTGAGTTAAAACAAACTTAAATCATTTATTTACAATAAATAGGAACATTCAATCTTGACATAAGCAGAAGACAGATATATGTAATTTACTCTCGAAAGACAACTTAATTTTCTATTACTTACATTACAGATTTGAAGATCATTTCTTCTACAATTTATCACAATCACAAAGGCATCAGATCGGGGATCGTACACTAGTGTCTTTTCTAACTGTCGTCTTTCCGATCACTTTATCACCCAGTCAGCAGTTTTCCCCTCCTTTTGGGGAGCGTTGACTTTAGGTCAGAAACCGCAATTCTGCTGACTTGATAATTCAGCGTCGTTTAAATAAATTATTTAAAGTAATTGTTTGATTTTATAAAGGAACTATAATATTTCACAGTTGCAATTTTAATGTATATTCAATAAATAAGCTACATCCTGCCAATGTAGAGGTCAATAACTTATGAATAAGTAAAATAGGATTATAGTTTATTCATTGAACTTTCGAACATTGATCAATGAAATATTATTGGTTTTTCCACATGTGACGATATAAATGCCTGTGAATTTGTTAAACTTATTAAAAAAATTGAATATAAAAATAATGTTGTTTGTGTTTGCTTATTTTGCATCTAAAGAAAGCAAAAAATAAAACTTTAAGTGTTAGAATGGCTATTTTGACAGATAAATGAAATTTCATATAAAATAACTGGTTCTATATTCTTTTAAAACGAAAGATAATGTTTTTCGTGAATGATAATAAGGTTTAGTACGTAACACGTGGGATACTACATTATTATCGCAGTGATGTGATTACCCAACTGGGCCTAATGGCCTTGGCTTGCCATTTTCACATGCGTGCCATAAAAAAATCTATGTCCTACTGGTTTTGTAAATAACTATAATGACTTCAAAATATAAGGATTGAGAAAAATTATGCCTATCAAGAAAGAAAATTAACAATTATTATCGCAGTCGCGAAAAGTCAAATAGCATACAGGGGAGAAACAGAAATGTAAATTTGTTCCAAAAGACCATTACATAAAAAAGTATGATACAACTTTTTTTTTGAATAAGTTTGTAACTTGGCGCCTGTCCGTATTTGCATATTTATAACCCTAAACCAACACAACATAAATAAAAAAGTGAGGATAATTCAAAACACCCTCAACCATGAATCATTTTTCATCGCTCACCCATTAAAATATTTCGTAATAAAGTAAAAAATCCTGTTTTGCTAAAATTCTTGCATACTAACTAGAAAACTTAGCCCAAAACATCATTAATATTCTGTTAGGCTGCACCGTCGGCGATACGCGTTTTCACACCACTTTTCCAACCCGTCACTTTCCATTAATTAATGAAACTTGTCTTCGAGATTTCCATAAGAACAAGAAGTTTCAGCCTTGATTGGATTTCCTTATAAATAAAGTAAATTAGGTGCAAAGCTTTTGAAAAAATGAGATATTACGTGTGACAAGATATTCATCTTGCCTATAAGGAGTTCAGGGAATTTACCACAAACTACACTGAAAAAAATTCTTAAAGTAATAAAAAACCCTTGATTGAAATCGGGATTTCCATAAGAAGAAGAAGTTCCAGCCTTGGTTGGTGTTTCTTATAAATAAAGTAAATATATGCAAAGTTTTCGGAAAATAAGTTATTACCTGTGACAAAATATTCATCTTCCTTATGAGGAGATTACCGAATTTATCACAAAACTACACAGAAAAAATTCTTAAAGTATGTAAAAAAACCTTGATTGCCTTTGAGTTTTCTATGTCAGCCTTGGCTAGATTTCCTTATAAATAAAGTAAATTATTTGAAAATTTTTGGAAAAAACATGAACTGTTTAGGTAAAGATATCTTGGCGGACAACACTGTTCTTTTTTGGTGAAATATTTCATATTAGACCTACAATTAAATCAATAGGGTCATTTTGAGCATATAATAAAACTATTTTTTCGTTGGTTTTTGATTTTTCAGAAATAATTACAGCTTAAATTTTCAAATTAAAAAACTGAATTTTATTTTCTGAAGAAAGTGTTCAAGAAGAAAGTTGTCTAATGAGTGAAAGATGTCATTTGAAATTTTTAACGAGGAAGTTGGTGGGGATAGGGGGTAACGGCAAAAAGGCCAAATTTCACATCAAAATGTGTCCCCCCAGAAACAAAAATTGCTGTATTACTTTAAAGAGTATGACTCAAACAGTATTTACTGCTCTATGTTTTTTTTTCACAGAGTATGACTCAAACTGTATTTACTGCTCTGTTTTTTTTAAATCTAAGACATCCCACGTGGACTTCAAGCCTAAGTACTAACGTACCGTGGGCGTCTGAAGAGAAGGGAAATGTAGTCTATTGACGTATGTGTAAATTGACGAAGCGTTATACATGGAGGCTTCTACTTTAGTCAAAATTTGTCTAATGACTACTATTTAAACCACAATTTAAAAGACTGTTTTGCCATATAATAATAGAATTATTTAAACTAAAAAATGGGCAAAATTTAATTTAAATTCGCCAAAAAGTCTTAAGATTTAGTACTGACTTAAATTACAATTTAGTTGATCAGCAAACTCGGCAAAAATTGCTCTAGTCCGGGGTATCGTATTCTGAGGGGCCCTGCCTTCTGATGTACCTTAAATTGGGAATAAACGATCTTTAAAAACTTTTTCTGACATAGTGTCATAACTGTAGAGTATGTGATTCTCACTTTTTAATTCGAATTAAGGAACAGTTCTTTAAGACCATAAATTGTTTTTAAATTTTTTTTTGGAAGCAAATATTTAGATTTTTTGCTACTGCTATGAACGGTAAACAACCCATTATTTTGTGTACAATTTTCTTGATTTTCTATACAGTTTTACTTCCATAATGAGTCCAAAGCCAGTAGGCTAAATATGATTTAGTGCTTGACTTATAGCTTCGGAAGGTCTCAAAATGATCTCGCCTTTTGATGAATCCCAAACTGCTAAACAAAAACATTAAAAAAGTCCTATTCGTTATATATATCATTACCTTACAGTGTATGATTTGCACTTTTTCATCCGAACCCGGAAGGTAATAAAAGTTTCCATTTAAAAAATGGAATGAAATAAGAATTTTCCATAGCCAGAAATGGTATAAAGTTCTTTTTTGTATTAAATTTTAGCATTTTTGCAACACAAAAGTATATCATTACTCAACAGTGTATAATTCTCACTGTTTTTTGTAGGTGTTCCCATAAAAGACAGATAAGTTGGTTAAATTGAGGCAAAGTTGTATAATCCTATGTTGTCATTAAAAAATTCAAAATACTTTAGTGATATCGAATAAAAAATTAGATTTTGGTTTATGCTCTTGGTTTTTAAGTTACAAAAGAAGTCGGCACTTTAAATTCTTCAAAATGACTTTATAGGACTTTAAATTCAATGTCTGATTTTTTAAATGTGGACCTGTATGTTATATTTTTTTTAAAGCTCCATAAGACTCAAAGTTAACCAAGAGTCACACTTAATATTTTTTAAAGAGATAAATATGTGTACCTACGTAGTATTAGAGGATTACAATTTTTATCCTCTACTATTAGTACGCTAATAAATAGTAATCCCAAAAAGAAAATTTAGTTCGGAATAGATAACTCCGTGTTAAATTTGTTGGCCAAGGAGTTTATAATCAAGAGCGGTCTTGTAGCTGTCTTGTGTTAGTTGTGAAGTATAAGTATATGTTTTTGGGCGAATAAGAAGTACGGAAAACAAAAAAAGAGACATATTCTGCAACTGTACTGAAAATGAAAAAGACCCAAGCAAACCAAACAAATAAATGTAAATTCAAGCTGTACGTAGTTGTTTACTACCAACTAATATTTGCAAAATTTTGCCACATTAACTAATATTATATGAATATTTTTAATAAAGACAAATTTAATCACAGTATATCGTGCAAATTAGGAAGTTCCTATTTTTCATATTTTCTCTTGATAAACAGTCCTAAAAATGTAAAAAAACATATGCAGTTTTTGTTTTTAATTATCAGTAGAAATAAAAATGTCATCGTCCTTCAAAGTTTGAGATGCCACGCTCACATTGACTCTGAGGCTCGATGATGTCAGAATATACATGACTCTGTCAACAGCGGAATAGGCGACCGTTTAATGTTATTCTTACCGGAGAGGACGCTGCGTATCGTCGATGTAGTTTTTGCTTGTTTAACATTCTAATCAGTTGAAAAACGAAGTTATGCCTGAGACAACAGGTTTGTATAAGTACTGTATTGTTCCAAAATGCACCAATACCGGTGTACCTAGTCCCAATAAACATTTTTTCCTGTGCCAAAAGACGGCAAGTTACGAAAGAAATGGTGCACTGCAATGAAACGGGATGATAAAATGCCGCTTTTTTTAAGTTTACGTTATATTGTTGTGAAAATCATTTTGACGTAAGCACTGAATATAATATTTTTAGTAAATAATACGGGATTGATAAATTTCACATATTTTCGAATATGAGCGTGGGAATTGGTTAGGGGATATTTATAATAGATATGCAATACAAAAAGCGTATCGTAATTTTCCATTATTTACTTTATCTATGGGTTACACGATGTACGGGGTGCGCTGAAGAAGTAGCTTATTTTTTAAAATATTTTTATGAAAAGAATTAAATTTATATTATTCTTTAAAAAAGATGCTGGTTCGTTGGTTTAAACCGGAGATATAACACACACACGCATTCTTCAAAATTATAAATACAACAAAAAATATTTTTCAACATTTGACCCGTCTAAAAAACCATCAAGCCCTATGACAATGAGTACCAAAAACTAATCAGCTCCATGCTCCATACATGTACACGAACAAATATTCATGAAAGTTTAGTGAAAATAAGGATTTATAAGGGTCATTATTCACACACCCCAACTAACAATAATAATCAAATAAATCAACTATTAAATTGATAAAATTATTAATTAACGGAGTGTCAAAAGAGGATTTAAGAAAGGTTACAACATAGGTCAAACATACTTCGAAAGTTTAGCTCCTCGGATCCCGGCACTATTGTATGACGGATTATTCGCTAAAAAATCCATAATCATATCATAATCAACTTTGGGTAGGTTTGTTGAATCCCCACGAACAAAACCTTCTTCCATTTCCACAATATTTTGTTGCAAAAAACGAGAAATGTAGACCTCGCTCAATGAACATCACAATGAACATGAACATACTAGAATAATACCTAAATGTAATGTAATGCAAAAATAAACACGCGACGGCAGAAGCAGGCAGCTAGCCCGGCGACGGAGTGTTATATATTGTGACGTCACGAGTCGACACAGGCCGCGCGCGTAGTAATTAAAAATTTAACGTATAACAAATTGAATAAGTTCAATTTTGAAGATATCGAGATGATTTTTTTTTGTTTGACAAGTTAAGTACAAGACTATTAAATGATGTCAAAGTTACTCGATATTTCTGAATTAGGAAACTTCCTAATTGTTTAATTTATAATTAAGTACACTCTTTGTGAAAATATTAACATCTCCGAGGGTTGTGTGGTAGCAATTGTCGGTTTAGTCATTGGAGAGCTAAGTAGTATTATCCATTTAACAATATTTTGTTTTAACATTTATTTATACTAGTATTTTTAATTTCTTTTTAAATAATATTTTTGGAGTATTTATTGGCTTGCTTAAAAAATGTATGCAATAAAAAATACATGCATATGCCGTATTTAACCAACTCTTCATCTTTTACCTTATATCGAATTTGTAACATCTTACATGTAAAGTATACCAGCTTTAAAACCTGAACGGAAGCAATATTAATACCTACATCTCTATAGCTTTTAAGTGTCTTCATTCAAAATTATTTTATTAAGGTACTTTGAAACTAGAACAAGTTGTTCCCCTAGGAATAATATTACTCCTTTTAATCCTACCAAGGTAAATAATAAAACGTAGGTGATTTAAGCGAAATATCTTGGTGGGCGATGAAAGGAATCCACTGGGAAATCTTAAAATCCGTCCTGTTTTGCTTAGGAATCAAATTAGGAATTTGGTTTGGCAACGATTTACTCTTTTTAGACTATTGACATTTCCGAAGATATTTCCGCTTATACTTTTAACCGAAAATTTAATTTCATTATTTAAAGACGTCTGTATCAATAATACGACGTAGCGTCTGTAGATCGTTAAATACAGCGTATCCAGAAACCATCTTAATACATGGAAAACTTTTTTATTTTTGACTTTACGGAAAAACTTATTATTCATAAAAAGTTCCACTTGTTGAGAAAATAACACTCAAATTTTGACCCAGTATATACGTTAAAAAGTAAAAAGGATAACTGCTGTAAGAAAGTATCGTCTAGAACTGAAAACTGATCGAATATGAAATCTGACAAAATAACTTCATATAGTGTAGATTTGAATTTTTTACAAAGTGTTTTGAAACTCATGTTTTTTAAATAACATATTACCAAAATAAACAACCATAACATTTTATGAAATAGTACACTAAGCTTCACTATTACCACCGTTTTTTTCCATAAAAACTATTGTACGTCGTGAAAATTCCGCCATTGCATTTCAAACCATCTCAGGGTAATTTTCGTGGACACATGCTCTAATAACCCTCTAAATGGTCTATATTTTTTAAAGGTCTGTGGGCACTTGAGAGTATTTATTATACCAGTATATAGTTTCCTAGTACACTCTCTGTACTTTAGGAGTTCTAGGTAATCGATAAGAATACAGGGTTTTCATATAATTTGTATATGACCTATTTTAGAGTACAATCAGTAATATGTCCTAGTACACTGTTTATACTTTAGGAGTTACATGAAATCAACAAGGTTGCAAAGTGCTATCATAGGGACCGTCTGGATAATAGGTTCCAAGACCGAAGGTTTACGTATTAGTGGACTTTTCTGAACTGTTTAGTCAGAGATATGCCGGGTTGTACTTAAGCTTAGTTCAACTAAAACTCGGTTCAGACCTAAATCTTCCCATATAAATTGCATTGCTGTCAAAAATAACTTCAATTTGACTGCAATGTATTTATTATGGGAAGGTTTAAGTCTGAACCGAGTTTTAGTTAAACTAAGCTTAAACCACTATTGTACACCCAATCAAACAGTGCTTGAAAAGAAGACAGCTAGTGCTTTCTGCCTCTCTTCAACAATGAGTGTGAGGCCTTGAAAGTGTATGATTGGCCGACACAGTATGGTGAGCATGTATTATTTTAATTTTTCAAATTAAATATGTGTAGGTAGGTAAATTAGTGTTTGATTTATAATGTGAGAAAGGAAGGAAGGAAACGGATTAACTGTAAACTAATCTGGGAATTTTGATCTACTTTCTCAAATATTCCACAGTCTGGCTAGATCCAAATCCCTGGATTTCCTTCGATCCTACCGACACTGCGTGGTGGATAATCAACCAGGACTAACATGCAAAAAGATATTACCCCCCATGAATGGTCGTGCCAAAAGCGGCTAGTTAAGAGCTGTTGTGCCTAGGTTAGAACACCTAGATTACCTGATAAAGATGTAACAAGAAAACCCTTGGGATAAATTACGTTACAATAGAAGGTCAAAAGATAACATGAAATAACATGGCACACACTGCTGCTAGCACAGCACATGTTAATTAATGCGAGGCTAATGTTTAGATATGAAATAATTTGCTGGTTAACAATGCGCTTCGGTGATCAGTGTACTTACGGGTTTGTTTAGGTTCTAGGTCATTGATATGAAAAGTGACTTTATTTTCAAAATGTATCAAAAAAGCTACAAAAAAAAGTAATAAAAAGCCATGCTAATTATAGTAAACTAACAGTCGACTATTTTCTGTGCGCTTTTCTCTTGACCAACCATTTTATTTTACACAGTTACATAGTTAAAAGACAACATAAAACTCTGCGGGCCGCAGCACATGTTAATCAAGGCGAGGCTAATATTTAAACATGTAATAATTTTCTGGTTAGAAATTTACTTCCGCGGTTAGAGTAATTTCAGCTGCGTCATGATTTAATTATTTTGTGTGGTTATTCGATCAGGTGCATGTAGGCTCTAAGGGAATTCACAACAGAGAGAATTTGCGAATAATATAATAAATGGGTGTTAAAGCTGTTCTATATTCTTTACATGCACACAAAAGTGTTGGTCAAGCAGTACTTTGTTTTTAAAAAATTTATTTGGAAAACTAATGTCTCGTTTTTTTACAGGCGTATGTTTACTGACTGTCGCTGCTTGAACTATGAGGTCTGCGAAAAATTTTGCAAAAACAACAATAGTTTTTATAAAGTGGTTTTTTCTTCGAAAAGGAAATTTGTTGTAAATACAGGTTCACCACGATAGACTTAGCAACGGTATGCTACGCTATGAATCAAGACACGTCGTGGTCGCGCAGATGACGTTACTTCGAGGAAAAATCAAAGTGGCCGCTTGAATAATCCAAAATCCCTCAAAATGACGTCAAAATGGGAGGAGCCTGGCCAGTATATCAACGCATCGGTATATCGTTGCGAGTGTATCCAGGGTTGCCAGGTTGGGGGATTTTCCCCCACATTTGGGGGATTTTCAAGTGGACGGGGGAAAACCTGGGGAAAACTTTTTTCTGGAGGGTTTTTTGGGTTATATATTTTTATTTTTGGGGGAAATAGAGTATTTTTTATGAATAAAACAATATATTAAAAATAAAAAAAATATATTGAAACTACGCTCCATCACGTTTCTTAGCCAAATACAAGTAAAAAATAGAGTTCGTTTAATTTTTCTACCACTATAAGTAAGATTAAAAACATCCCTTACATTTTTATTGGCCATGTTTTCGCTTCATACATCACAGCAGGTCTGACCACTGTTTTATAAACTACTTTACTCGCGCTGATTCTATGGTCACATGGCATAGGTACCTGAGACTTTTTTCCAATTCTTCCATCCTGCTTACACTCTGTGTTTTGTTCTATACGAGTTAATCATTCTAATTTAAATAGAATTAAAGCGGAGATAAGCGGTTGATAAAGATCAATGGTCATTTGATGGAAATTTGTTTTACCAAACTACAGTTTTTCGAAAATATCTTTACCTTATAACGAAAGAGGAAATGAAGTAAATGTATGAAAATTAAAACGACAGAAAAAGCAGATGGACATACAAATTAAAAAGTTTCTTATTACTACTCTGTGAATTTGCGCCTAGAATCTGTCAGCAATTACGACTAGTCCAAGGATAATTTAAATGAATTTAGTAGATATCTATCAACCTTTAGTCTGGACGGTAAATCACTGAAACAATGTCATATTGAAAAGCATACAGGATTAACTTAAAGTACGCTAAGGCTACAATTAAACGTGGCAGATGAAGCATTTTCGAGTAGGGCTGCTTCTGCATTTCATTATATGACGTGGATTCCTTACACTTTATTATTAAGGCTAAGCAATACGTATTACATATTACCCTATGGTAAAGTGAAAAATTTTATTGCGTTTAATTTTTCAACATATTCGAACCACTCTTAATGATTTCTTCAAGAATGACTTTTAAACCATTTTGGATGGGCTCTGATCAGCACACACCCCAGACCGTAACTCCATTGAAAATCTGTTTTACAAAATGAAACATCGTAGATATACGCACAAATATTTTAGAATAAACATTTAATTAAATCAATTAATTTTGCAAATTTTTTGCCAAAAATATTCCAATCTTGGTTGCCCTAATGCCGCTACATGGTCTGCGAACGACTATAAATATAAACAAAAATCGATATTATATCAAATTAAGATAATATTTCTAGCTACAGTAATTTTTAAATGGGATTTATGTGTGTTTGTATGTGTGTTTGTTGTATTCAGTAAAATAACGTTCAATACTGCTTTATTTTGGTCGCCTTTTTTGTGTTATTTTTTAATTTCAAAAGCAAATCTAGGTTAAATTGTTAGACTTAAGGGCGGCAAAATTTAGTTTTGCCCTCCCCTTCGAAATCTTCTAGATCCGGCGCTGCCTACACACGCACAGTGTTGAATCCAGGTATCTCTCCGGGGGGCTGAGCCCCGCCCCAGATATCCACAGTGCCCCCCGAAGATTATGTATATGCAATATGTATATGCATATATGAAAATTGTGCCCCCCGAAATTATCAAATGCCCTCCCGGACAAAAATGTCTGGATTTAACACTGCACACGCACATTGTATAAAAAAAGAACAAAGTTATGAATAACTGGTGTCGCCTCCACTTGTTAAAGGTCAATGGTCATAAGAATATTTTGTATTTTGAACATCAAACAATCAAAAACCAATTTTTTTCAATCCGATTAAAGGGATGTCGTCTACAGGTTTCGGCTATTTTTAAAATTAAACCTTGTCTCTGCCTTTTAAAAAATCTTAAAAAGATAAATTAAGTACTTAAATACTATTAAATTGTTCTTAAAAAGTTTATAAAATACAAAATATGCTTACCCAAAATTTAAAGATTTTTTAAAACTCCCCAAATAAATAAATGGTATACCTAAATCTAAAATAGGCCCTTTTTGCATTTTGGTAATGAAAATGCTTCATAAATAAATAATGAACCACAAAACAAATTCTCCGAAAATAAAGCATCTTGAGCATGTTGGAGATTTTTCCTGTATTTTTCGAGACTCTACTTATCATATAATTTTCATAATAATGATTTACGAGAAAAGGAACGACCGAGGACGTCCTATCTTATTTCGGAATCTCAAGGGAAGGTAGAAAAAAGTTTATGACTAGTTTAAAGAAAAATGGTGATGGATTTTTATGAATAATGTGCAGAATAACTCGAGTAAAATGCCATCATTATATCATCGTCAGGATTGTGCATTTCTTTTATTTTTCATAAAACTCAGCAGGGTTTGTACGCCAGTTATGTTTCTATTAACCAGTTTTTTAATCGAAAAATTAAAACCTTTTAAAATTAAATTTAATAGATTTGAGCGAAGGCTAGCGTCTGTTCTTTCGCGGAGAGACAGCGGATTAACTAACGCATTAGTGGGCGATCGGCATTTTCCAGACATATGAATGTGTAAAGCTCGTTTTAAGCTCTTTCGTTAACATATTGCCTGCAATAAACTATTATCGACACCAGCCCGAACTCGGGAAATTTGCAAGGACTTTAAACAGGGCCGGTCCTAATAAAATAACAGATCAAGATAATTTTAATATAATCAATAGAGGGTATTAATAAAGTATTTTTTATCTGATTTAATAATTTCGAAATATTGTTTAGTAAAAACAACTATACATAAATTACACTGTAATGAAGAAAAAAACGTAACACCAACAATAACTACTGTCTGAGCAAATAAGGCCGGACCCTCCACATTCTACTCGTTTTCTAATCACACACCTTTGTTTCTGAAGTTAAATTCCTCCTCTAATTGGTTGATGCCGTGTTGCGGAGAGGAAAAAATAAATCGGATAGGTAATGCGGATGTTTTTTGTATTGCATAACAAACCTGTTCAACTTTTGGTCTAGACTGACATTTTGCCACTCTTGAGCATATTATATTATTAGGAATAATAACAATTAGTTTTGTAAATCAACTGGCATAGGTACAATTGTACGAGAAAATGCTCACTTGCTTACGGACTATCACAGAAGTTGTCGATGCATATGCTGATATTTAGTATCCCTAGGTTAAGCTTTACGTTAATATGTATATTGGCACTTATTTTTGCTTATCTCCTGACGTCATTTGGCACTCAGGGCGAATAGCTGCTTTTTTAAATTGTAATAACTTATACCGAGAAATAAATATCTTTTTTAGTTAAGGTATCCTACTGATTTTCTTTAACATAATATTTTTGGGTTTGTAATGAATTCCTTAAACGATTTTTTTTATCGTCTGACAGCCCACGAAGACCGAAGCCTAAGTACTATGTACCGTGGGTGTACTGGGGAATCGACTCACACATCTAGAGCTGGAAACATCCCTAGGGATTTCACCAGCCCTTTAAGAGGATGTGTGGGGTGGTACCACCTCGGTCGAGGAAGAATTCCTCTACCACCTTCCAACAACAATCACAAAATATCCATGATCGAAGCGGGATTCGAACCCGCGCCTCTCGGTTGCAAAGCTGACGCCGTACCAACTCGGCCACCGGATACCCATTTATGCAATAAAGAAATAAATGCATATTCCTTATTGTTTCAAATTCTAGAATCATTTAAATTAAATTCCTGTTGCGCGAATTCTGTTTCAGAATGTAAAATGCATTCATAATTAAATTCAATATGATATATTAGTAGTAAGCGCGTTCCAACATAAAAATAGGTTAGGTATTCAATAAAATATAATAGGTAGACTAAATGCAAGACTCATTCCTTGTTATATTCCTGCTTCTGTTATTTATAAAAAGTGATTGTGGGGTAGGTCTTGCAGGGCAAAGTAAAGTTTTAAGGCGGTTTTATTTGAGCGCTGCTAGGAATGCTGCATCTGCTGTGTCCGTAAAATACTTTTGGACAAATAAAAATTTAACATTTACGTAACATACCATTGTGACATAGGTGACACTTCAGCAGCCTTTTATAAAAATAAAGATTTTCTTTGTTTTGTTTTCTCTACAAATATGTAACAATATTAAAAGGTAAGAACGTTAAAAATCCTATTTCTCCTTTATTCAACGGCACCAATATTAAAATTTAATGATAATTTTAGAATGTGAATTTTTTTTATTATGTGCGCTGTCCAAAATTCTCTTTTTGTCCCAAATATTTAAAGTACCCATATGGCTTTTTATGCAGCAAGGAATTTTATTATATATAATACGAGTATATATGCATATATGTATATATATATATATAATATATATATATATATATATATATATATATATATATATATATATATATATATATATATATATATATATATATACATATATATATATATATATATATATATATATATATATATATATATATATATATATATATAATATATATAGTATATATATATACATATATATATATATATTATAGTATATATATATATATATATATATATATATATATATATATATATATATTATATATATATATATATATATATATATATATATATATATATATATATATATATATATATATATATATATAAAATATTCGTAAGATAATATTTCCTTTCCTTATAGAAATACTTATTGCTAATGCATTACTTAAAAATTAAGATCTTATTCAGAAAACGTTGTATTATTTGAAATAATTTGTTACATTTCTGTTAATTTTCAGGCCTATTTTATGGTATAAATGATTTAATTCTAAGTCGATGGCAAAATACTTTATTGGAGCTTTTAGATTTTCTCGGTTTTCATTTTTTTGTATTTTTTATTTTATAATTTTTATATTGGTTAAGCTATGATTAAGTTAGTGTTAGTTAATATCCTGCTAACCTAGCCTTGACGTTGATGATAATATAATTGTGATGTCGGCGATTAATTTTTGATTGTTGAATTGTTGCCTAACGATACTTATTGTAAAGGTTAAAAGTAACAAGGGGATGGTTGGCTATATAGACACATTTGAACTGGTATTATTATTAGTAGCGTTATTGTTGCTTGATTTTCATGTTAGTAGATTGGAATAAATGATACTGAGACCTTCAATGTCCGCTCTTGTGTTGATTGCCTTTGGTTCCATGAAATTTTCAACCATTTCCAAAAACCGCCTCTTACACAAGTAAGATATATATATATATATACATAATAAACCAACCTAATTAGATTTTCAACAAGTGAAGTTATTAAATCAATATGTCATTCTAATTTAAAATGCTTTCCCAGTGTGACTGAGATTATTTGCACTTACTTAACTTTAATTAGAACATATTCACACTAGAACTGTTACTGACAAGAATATTTTAATATTTTGGCATTATGTCAGAATTTATCTAGTGTAAAAATTATAAACCAGTCAAAGTTATGTTCCATAGTGACTTGCAAAACATTTCAATATCCATCTTGTAATTTTTTAAAATATTCTGAATCATGCCTTTATAAATATCCAGTATTACAAGGGAATTTTGCCAATGAATTTAATAAAATAATGTTATAATTGTCCCCGTTAATTATACAAGAAATTAATAATTAACTTCTTACTTATATTTTTTACTTAGTACTCGCCTTTGTACTTCGAGCAGTATTACCTAACTGTAAGTATTTACAAAGAAACAGCT
>OZ020190.1:134058720-134260950 GCA_963971165.1 Philopedon plagiatum
ACTGTAAGTATTTTTCAAAGTTTTTGTAGTACATTAAGTGCTTTTCCTTCGAAGAAAAATATAGTTTATTCTAACAATAAATATAATTTTAATAATATTATGACTCTGCACAATTTAAACCAATGTACTCTTCGTTTTCGTGCATTGTCTTTTGGGTTCGGTTCAAACAAAATGCCCATGGGATGCTCGCCTGTCTTAGTCAACTGATACTAAATTTCTACATAACATGTCGTGTTTCAATCTTAAAGGAAAGAATGTGTTTAGAAACAGGAAAAGTAACTGATTTGTTATTAGTTCGGGCCCATGCCCTGAAAGCCCTAAAACTATAAAAGATGTGTAGATAACAATAGTATATTTTACAACATTCATAAACTGGAAAATTACAAAAACAAATTAAATTATGTAGGTAAGCTAGTAATAATAAATTAATATACAATAATAAGGCTAAAAGCACAAGGCTCGGTTGTCTTTTGCCTTAAAGGCAGGTGTCCAGTGAATCGTGTTTGCATCGCGATTGTTTTACAGTTGTATGGCGACTGTACCGTGTCCTAGTACGGTAAAAAGTTTGCAAGAGGCCAAAAAGACTTTGAGCGAAGTAGGAAAACTAATTACTTAATCATAAGTAGTCGGTGGTGCCGTGGAAGGCTGTTCGGGAGGGTTAAAGGATTATGACCCTAGATAAAATACCCTGTATATTGTTTGGGAACTAACAATGCTAATTGTTAAAAAGTTATCTTAAAAAGGTTTCGGATATATTTTTTTATCTTCTGACAGCTTACGAATACCGAAGCCTAAGTACTATGTACCGTGGGTGTACTGGGGAAATCGGACTCACACATCCAGAGCAGGAAACATCCATAGAGATTTCACCAGCCCTTTAAGAGGATGTGTCGCGTGGTACCATCTGGGCCGAGGAAGAATTTCTCTACCATCTTACAACAATTAACAATCACAGAACATCCATGGTCGATGCAGGATTCGAACCTGCGACCTCTCGGTTACAAAGCTAGCGCCGTACCAACTCGGCCATCGGAAAATGAAAAATATAACAAATTTAAAATTTATTTTTAACTTAACACCCTACATCTCTGAAAAAATGCATTTCCGAATACATTTTTGATAAGTGAACTAAAATATGCAAAAATTTTAAATCATTTCTTATTAAGTTCGACAAAACAATCACAATAGATTAAATAAGTTTAATGACGTCTGTGCGGTATGCAACCTTTTAATTAAAATGAGGCGATTCTTTTGCAATATAATGGCGCTTTGTGTTAAGTCTTCTCAGGTGGTACCCACAAAGAACTAGCGAGAAAACAGTCGAGAAATTTAAAAAATTACAATAATCTTTAAACAAACAGTGTATTCTAACGTGGTAATTTACGAGTGAGTCTAATTTTCAAGAAAAGAAATAGAATAAAGCTTGTGTCTTATTTTGTTGCTGCCAATTATTATCAAGATATTCTACTATATTCAACTTAAGTAGGTTAATTATCTGTATTATGTTTAGCCATTCAGTGTTACCAAGTATTGTAAATACCTTCCGAATATTTTGTTTACTGAAAATAAAAACAGTGTTTTTATAACTAAATATCTGTATTCTATTCTATTTCTTCTGTAGCAACGATTAGGGTGTCTGTTTCCTTAAGTATGTATTATTACAATGATACAACTTCATATTGATACTGCTGAATAAAAATGCTCTGATATTTCATAAAACTGACACCCTATGAAGATATACCAATATACCCATATTTAATAAGAAGTGGGAGCAATACAATAATATTAAATTATTAAAATATAATCAATCAAAATGTAAACAAAATTAATAAATTACCGCAGTGTTCTTTAATTTATACTGCCGTTGTCCTGGATTTAATGGGAATTGTACTGATTTTGAATTGAAATTTAATCATTTTTCTTAAGAGTTTATGTTTTGTATTATACATGCAAATTTACTTATTTCACTTACACAAACTCACGACGTAAAACGCCATCTTTTTTAAAAATATTATTACAGCATTTTCGCTTTTTTAAAATGTCAAAGTGGTAAATAAAACAGCGTCTTCATATTTTAATAACGCGCCCATTAAAATGTAAAAGCACATACATACATATTTTATCCACAGCAGACTTAAAAACATTGGATGTCTTTAAAGCACTAGAAGTTGTAAAACGGCAGACGTAAAGAAATATTATTAAATATGTATTAACACAAATTGCAAAAACTACCTATGTACATACTTGCTATTGTTAAGCTATTGTCAATAATACTACACAGCAGAAGTACTTTGATGAATAATGCTGTGTAAATTTTTGCTTTTTGTGTATTAATTAGTGAAAGAAAATAATTTTTTGCCCTTTAATAGTGCTATTAGTATTAACAAAATATCGTACGTGTTTGGTGCTGTGCATTATAAGTTAGTAAAATATAAAATTTTCCGGTGTTTGGTTGAATGTTATTATTTTAATCCTGGTTGGAACAGCCACCCATACAATGTATGAGAAAAAAGATCTAGTGGGTTTGGATTATGTCATAATCCAAACCCACTAGATCTTTTTTCTCACCACCCATCCAAAGCCATACTTAATATCTGCATGCACTCCTCTTGGTCGTTGAGATCATGGTCTCGTTACCGTCTCTTGTCCCATACATTCCGAGTTCGTCGAAATCATGCACTTTTTCTCTCCTGACATGTGACAACCAAATTACCTCCACCTCTAAAAGAAAAGCTGAACTATTTGCTAAACAATTCGCTGTCAATTCCACCCTAACTCCTCCAGCCAATTTCATTCTTCCAACCGCTACGCCTGTACCCCACAAAATGTCCGACATACTACTTGAGGTTAAACAAGTTGAAAAAATTCTTATCCCTTGACAACAAAATTCCTCCGGTCTGGATGGCATACCCACAATTGTTAAAAAAAATGCGCTACAGAACTTGCACCCATCTTAGCGCGTCTTTTTCAGATTTCTGACAAGGGTGTCTTCCCAGATTGCTGGAAGACTGCCCGTGTGCATCTGGTCCCGAAGAAAGGTTCCAAGTCCCTTCCATCCAATTATAGACCTACCTCTCTTCTCTTTTGTTGTCAGCAAAGTTATGGCGAAAGCGATCAACTTGCAAATTCTAAAATATCTAGAAAAACACAAAATCATATATGACAGACATTACGGATTTCGTCAACAAAGATCCATAGCAAATCTCCTTAGCTTTGTCACACATAACTGGAGCAAGTCTCTCGAATTTCATGGCGAATCTCATAATGTTTCTATTGATATCTTTAAGGCCTTTGACCACGTATGGCATGCCGCACTCCTAAGGAAACTACCTTCTTACGGTCTTCCCCCTAAACTATGCACCTGGATCGGTAGCTTTCTCTCTAATCGGCGCATATCTGTCGTGGTGGATGGTCAGTAATCTAATTTTTGTCCTATCAATGCTGGCGTGCGATAAGGTTCAGTCCTGGCGCCGCCCCTATTTCTTCTTTACGTTAATATCTTGCTCTCTTTAACTACCAAGTTCATCCACAGTTAGGCTAACGATAGTATTCTTCACTCACTCACTCACATTCATTTTTCCAGACAAGTATCTAATCAAGAGAAGACGCAGACGCAGATGCACCTATAGCTTTCCCAAGATCATCAATTAATCTTAGACTGGGATGCCAAGAACCTTGTTTAGTTTAACGCCCCCAAAACCCAGTCTTGCTCCCAGTCACGCAAAAAATCCGGCAACATTTACCCTATCCACATAAATGGCCAAGCCCTACAGAACCTTCGACCTTGTTGGCATCGATTTCGAACATGATCTCAACTGGCACAAACATATTACTTCAGTAGGCACATCGGCAGCTAAAAAGCTTAATTTTCTCTTTCGAGCCAGAAAATACTTCTCCCCTTCCAACCTCCACCCTATCTGTGTCTCCCAAATAAGACCTACCATGGATATTTATCACTTTTCTACCGGTACTTCCACAGATTTTACTCTGAAGAACTAGTCGCTATAATTCCTCCTCCCCCTTGACTGTTCCTAACAGAAGAACAAGAGACGCGTTAAGTATGTATCCCTTTAATGTCCAACTACGAAAGCCTAGAACATTCCACTTCTTTCGCTCATTTATATCTAGGGTATCTAGATTATGGAACAAATTGTCTGCAGATGTTTTTCCTTGCCCTTCCATCCTCAAATCCTTTAAATCCCGTGTCAATGGACTACATTTTCGTTCTCTTCAGACGTCTCTTCAGTCTACGTGGGCTGTCTCAGATAAAAAAGTTGTTCTGTGGATTGTTTTATTTGTGTTTCAACTTTTAAAATTGAGATTAAATTGAGAATAAGGAGTAGGAAATAGGGGAGAGAGAGAGAGAGAGAAGGATTTTTTTCTTTAAAGTTAACAGGAATATTATTTCGCCAAACTTGTTACACAATGACATAATAATTATTGTTGAGCGACTTGGCAATACAACAACCCAGCTCACTGTTTTTTATATGACCATCTGTTTATTACCAGTGGTGCACAGTGGTTTGGGGTGATATCTAGCTTTTTATGACTATTTTTGCCCCATCTAAAGCCATTCCAGGATTTACCGGTTTTAATATATGCAGTGTTTTCATAAACCCTGTATTTTTAGTGGATACAGCTTTATCCGACAGCTTCCAGTCACTCGAAAGTTACGATATACACATCCATAAGGATTAAAGGAGAAAAAGGCGAACTAAAACCTGAACTCGAAAAGAAAAGGACAATAATTTAAGATTAGAGAACGAAGACGAAATGGAAGGCGAACGATCGTAAAACGGGCTAAACCCATTCCGGACTGTGAAGTCAATGTGATGATAAACAAAAAAATTAAGTTTTAATTATTTTTGTCAATTGTCGCGAAAATGGGCAGAAACAAACGACAAATTGTGATCTTTCCATGTGACTGTTTCAGACATTTCAGTAACCGACACATTTTTACAAGGTTTTACTTAACTTCACCTGTTGGTATGTATGTATGTTTGTATTTATGTTAGTATGTTTAGGTCAAATATTGCAATAAAAATTTCGACTAGTTCTAATTAAGCTGGAGCTTTAAAATTTTGTACACGTGTATAAGTCCGGTGACAATGCAATATACTACATTTAATATTATTCTCAATCCAATATGGCGGACGCCCCAAGATGGCGGATTACCTTTTTTTACAATCCCCTTGATATGGGTATCAAATAGCGAGCAATAATTGATGAGCAGAATACGATAAGTTATATGACGTCATTCTAAATCCAATATGGCGGACGCCTCAAGATGGCGGATTCTCTTTTTCTTCACAACACCCTTGACATGGGTATCAAATGAAAGAGTTTGATGGCTATAATACGATAAGCTATGTGACGTCATTCTAAACTCACTATTGTAGACGCCACAAGAACGCGGATTACCTTTTTCTTCGCAATCCCCTTGATATGGGCATCAAATAAATGGGCTCGACAAGTAAAAAACGATAATCTATGTGACGTCATTCTAAACCCAATTCGGCGGACGCCACAAAATGGCGGATTACCTTTTTCTTCACAACCCCCTTGAGATTTGCATCAAATTTTTTTTACCAGTAGAATACGATAAGCTGTGTGTCGTTCTAACCCAATATGGTAGACGCCTCAAGATGGCGGATTACCGTTTTCTTAACAATCCCCTTGATATGGGCATTAAATGAAAGGGTTTGACGAGTAGAATACGATAACAAGTAAAATTTCTTGTAATAGTGATGCATTATCAGAAATGCCTAAGTTAAGACGTAACTAAAAATTTAAAAATAAACTTTTGTAAAAAATAATTTTTAAAATCAAGCTTTTATTATTTAGATGAACTAAAACGAACAAAATAAGTATAGTTTTTTCATTGTGGCAATGCTTAATGATATTTATAAGTGGACGTAGTTCGCGTGGATGGATCCTAATAAATGTAGTATCAAAGTTATCACTGAAACAGATATAAAACAGATATAAAACAAAAGTAATGCCTGTATGAACTTTTCGCGCGCTACAAGCTTTTAAGACAATAAATATAACAGAATATATTATATCTGTTTCAATGATAACTTCTACTTTTATTAGGATCAATCCATGCGAACTACGTCCACTTATAAATAATAGCATTTAGCACTGCCACAAATGCCACAATGAAAAAACTATACTTATTTTTTTCGTTTTAGTACATCTAAATAATAAAAGCTTGTTTTTAAAAAGTATTTTTTACAAGATTTTTTTAAACATTACGATCGCGTTAAGCTGTGAGCAGGGTACAAACGTTTAAGAAAATCGATAACATTTCCACGTATCTACTGGCATTTTATCAACATATTGTAGGTGTAATTGGTGGTAATTAATAATAAAAATTTAAATTTATATTTATTTATGATGTTTCGGTGTGTGCCCGCTACATCACCTAAGAATTATTTTAATTGCAATATCTGTCGCAAAATGTTTAATATATTAATTCTTACAAATAGATGTTTTGAAAGTATATTTAGCGCATGTGGGTGCATTTCTAAAATTTATGGAACTTCTATTTTCTGTATCCTGTGCCTTGGCAAGTTTTTTGGTTTACGTGCGATACTTAGTGTAATATTAAATAATTTATTATATTGATTTTAACTGGGGTAGGGTAGAGTGGGGTTATCTGGACCGTCAGGTTAAGTGGTCCACTCTAATATTTAAAACTTCGCGGGCAAATCTGCATACGCGTAGCATTACTCGAGTATCTCCGACACGTTCCGAATCTGCTGCACGACGCAGAACGTCCTTGTGCTACAGTTGCGTGGTGGTTAGTCCGGTTAGTCGATGAAAGTTTCTCGAAGTGAAAAGTAATGCATCGTTGTTAAGAAGATATTTTTTACGCAACTGATTGCTTTAAGTGATCGCTCTACTAAACAAGTGAGTACATATTTTTGTGTAGTTTTTAGATGTGTGCATTTTCTAAGTTAAATTTGTAAAATAAAAATTACAGATACTACAAAACAAATGGTTGAACAGTGGGGTTAGCCGGTCCAACTAATGATCAGGTTACCTGGAACCCGGTCCACCTATCCCCATTCGACATTTTTGTAATTTTCTTAAGCGTTATTTTTTTAAGTTATAATGCCACGAATTCGTAAAAGAACCACTACAAAGCGGTCATTTTCTGAAGAAATATTAAAGCTGGCCATACGAGAAGTGATAGAAAATAAAATGGCAGTTCGGAAAGCAGCAAAAACATTTCGCATACCGAGGACAACACTTAAAAGATTTAAAGCTAAGGTAGAAAATGTTGGATTTGAGCAAGTGAATTTTGGTCCGAAAAATTAACATTTAAAAGTATTTTCAATCGCTCAAGAGGAAGCACTTGCTCCGTACTTAAAACAAGCTTCTATGATGAATTACGGGTTAACCCTTAAGGAAGCACGTAAACTTGGTTATGACTTCGCCATAGCTAATAAAAATAATTTAAGAAAAGGTTTGGATTGGAACAAATCATCCTCATCTGAGTCAGGAGAAGAACCTCATTATGAAGATTCTTCTGAATGGGAGAAAGCAGAAGAGAAAACTGAAGATGTAACAGTTTCTAGACAAACAAAAGATTACAATAAAGGTAATTTCTTAATAGTTAAGATACATGGAAAAACATCCTTCAGGAATTACGCTGAAGAAATAATAAATAAGGTTTACAATGGGTACAATGTTGCGTTTCTAAAAAAACAGCATCCATCCAATCGGTTTAAATACTCGGAGGAGAAGCCTAGTTTTATTTCATATGAAGACATAGTTTGTGGTCTACCAATTCCTACAAAATACTCAAGAGGTCGATATGAGAATTTACTTTATTTTAACTGTGATATGTCTGAATTTAGTGTACAATAAATTTTGTAATAAAAATAATTTAGTTTTTAGTTCCCAAACAGTTGTGCAGTTACCTGATACATTGGCTGTATAATGTATAAATAGTTGAATCTTTTGTTATATTGTTTTTTAAGTGAATGTTCTTTATTAAATGTGTTTGTCCTTTATTATTATAGTCAGTTTAACTGGACAGTGGATCTACCCAGTTAACCTAACTCGTCAGGTTACCTGGTCCACTATTCTTCCTTATTAAAATCAATTTTAAATAAAAATTAATTTTAGTTTTTGATTTCATTGCATATGATTATGGTGCGATAATGCCTAACCAGTGTACTGAGGAAACTGGCATTCGCTGATATGATTAAAATCGGAAATTATAATGATTTAAAGAAAAGTGGTCCAGATAACCCCGCTCTACCCTACTCCACGTAGGATTTAGGCCTACATATTATGAAAACGTTGTAATCATTAGGTGTTTTCTTTCCAACGATTTTTGCGAGTCAATAAAGTACGTACATATGTCCTAAGAGGAGCTTGGTTTATCACGGAAGACCTACTTTTATGACAATTAAAGAGAAAGAAAACGGTCCTAAGCAATGTCGTTAACACAAGTTAATTTCTAATATAAGGATCAAGTAAAACAAAAACAAGTGTGTAGTTTAAAAATACCCTGCCCGTCAATAGGTTCGGATATTGGAATTTTTATCCCAAAATTTGGAACGCTGTAATTTAACCCTTTAACGGGCAATTTATTTATTTTTTACCCAACCTGAACTTCATTTTAAAAATATGGTTTAAAGCTAACAAAAATTGAAGTACACTCAGATTTTTCGTGTTATCTCTAACTAAGGTGGCTTCTATATGTACCACTAACCTTTTTGGCATCTTAATAACAGCCACTATTTGCTTGGGTGGCTTCTATTTTTGACACTTATGTTAACATATCATCAGTTCTTTCGTCAATAAAATCAATAATAAAAATATATTTGTTCTGCAGGGAGCTCTTTTAATCTTCTGACAGCCCACAAAGACCGAAGCCTACCCGGTAAGCAAAATTTGGTCTCATTTAAGGAATAAATACGTAATCGTTTTGGATTATGTGCCTAACCAAAAATATATACATGTGTCGAAACTGTAACCTTTATGTGTCTTTTATATGCGGAAAGTGAAGCATCGTGACACAACACATTTAAGGAGAAATTCAGGAATTGTTTCGGTACTTCGGCCTTCACTTGTCAATTTTTTAACAACACATTGCTACAAATTCCACTATTAGTTAAAAGGGAAAATGTGAAATGCTATAATACACAAGTTAGGAATAATTGTTCTTTTTTATATTTAATATTTGTCCCAGATGAGCATTCTTGGGAAATTATTAACGACGAGTAAGCTAAAACAAATATGTCAAAATTCTGATTAATAATACCATTTATAATAGAATCGGTCATTTGAGAAAGCCCATAAGTCACAAATTTGACATATTCAAAAAATGGCGGAATCTTGTTGCTAACACTTCGGCGCACATTCCAACGAGAAACCCCATTAGTCATACGACTCCTTGTATTAAATTTTCAAGCGTCAAAATCTGCTTTATTTGAGAAACCCCATAAGTCGCTGACTTATGGTGTTTCTCTAATACACGCGGCACATCAGCTAATAAAATCAGCTGATGTTTGTTTGATTATATTTTAAGCTTTAATAGCAGCATCGCATTATTTGCCAACTTTGTTTAAAATAATTTGTTGTTCAAAGTTAAAAATGAGTTCCAACTCCGATGGAAATGTGCCTAATAATAATGAAAATGTAACTAATATTGACCATCCTAGAGTCAAACGAAAAAAAGGGATTCGAAATACGTCTCAGTATAAATCAGAGGTTATAAAAAAAGCAAGGGTGTCTGGAGCTGCTTATACAAACTGGAAGGGAAAGCAAATTAATCCTATAGTTCCAGGAGATGATTGCCAGTAAGTACTGCCTCCAAAATAAGTTCGCTTTTACCAAAATTATTATTATTATTTTAGGTTATATTTTTAAAATTGTGCAGGGTTGCCAGTTCTTAAATTCGTTTTGTTTCTTACAGGTGTAAGCTAAAGTGTTATGAGAAAATACCCGAAGACCAACGCATTGCCATATTTACAAAATTGCGGGAACAAACAACCAAAAATGAACAAGATGCGTACTTACAAGCAATGATTTCTGCTGTTGAAGTTAAGAACCGAAGACGCCGAAAACCTGAAGAGAGCTCAACTAAGCCTAACCGAGGGTCCTCCTATATATACGAAATTTCGACGGCATCCGGAAAATCAAGGGTATGTAAAAAAGCATTTGTTAATATTCACGGGATAACAAATGATCGCGTTCGCCGATTAACGACTTTGTTAATTCAAGGAAAAGCTCCAGTAGATCAGCGAGGAAAATGTGTACCTGGAAATGCAAAAAGCGGTGCAGTGACTGACCTAGTAAAACAACATATATCCTCTTTTCCTCTTAAAATTGCACATTATGGTAGTAAAGAATATCATTATTTAAGTGAGAAATTAAATGTAACCGAAATGCACAAACTGTACACCGAAAAATTTCCGGATGTTCCAGTAAATTATAAATTTTATCTAAAAATTTTCCGGGAAAATTTTTCTTTATCATTTGGTCGTCCGCAGGTAGATACGTGCTGTACATGCGAGGAACTTGAGGTCAAAATTAAAAGTAGATTTTTAAATGATAATGCCAAAAGAGTTTATGTTGCTGAAAAAATGGTACATCTTCGGAGGTCAAAAAAATTCAATATTAAAATGAAGGAAATAAAGTCCCTTGCACAAGCTGACGATAATGTTGGAGCGATTTGCATCGATTTTATGCAAAATTTGCAATTGCCTAATGTACCTGTACAAGAGACCTTTTATCTACGCCAGCTAACAGTAAGCATTTTTTGCATACATAATTTGAAAGACAGTACTGCTGATTTTTATGTATACCATGAAGGCATTGCGGGTAAAGGTCCAAACGAAGTTGCGTCATTTATATTAGACTACATCAACAGAAAGATGGCTGGAATTGAACATCTTCATATTTTTTCGGATGGTTGCAGTGGGCAGAATAAGAACCATGTTCTGGTCAGACTTTTCTCCGCATTGGAATCCTTAAACAAATTTAAAACGGTTTAACAATACTTTCCTGTTAGAGGACACTCATTTTTACCGTGCGACAGGAATTTTGCAGTTTTAAAAAGAAAAATCAAAAGGTTCGATCGGGTCTACACAGTAAAAGAGTATGTTGAGCTCATACTAACATCCACTAATAAAAATAATTTCACCGTTCTAATGGTCGAGACGAATGATATTATCGAGTTTAAAGAATGGTGGCCACATTTTTACAAAAAAAATATGCTTTCCGTCGAATCTGGTGGAAAAGGAGTACCAAGAGATAAAAAGATATCACTTAAAATAAGTCAGTACATGCATTTTAAACATTCTTTCGAAAATGAAGGAGTTCTTGTGGCAAAATCTTCGATTGATGGACTTACTGGTGATACATTTCGCCTACGAAATACATCTACACATCCTCTGACTCTTCCGGTCAAAAAGGCTTATGTTGGAAAAATACCTATTAACAAAAAGAAGATGAGTGATCTTGTCAAACTAAAGCAGTATCTTCCGGAACAAGAGGACGTACTTGAATTTTATGAAGATATCTATAACTGGCCGACTGTTGATAAGGATAACGAAGTTGAGGTTCTAGATTAAATGAAAATATTGTTAAATAAACATATCTCAATAAAATATGTAGTTTTATTGTCTAAATAAATTAAAATACTATCCGTATATTTGAGAAACCCCATAAGTCATGTTTTTCAAAAAATATTTTGGGCCCTTTTAAAAAAACTCAGCACAGTTGTTTTGGTGTTGTCAAGTATTAAACCAATCCAGCAATTTTAGAAAAAAAATAAATGCTTTATCTCACACACAGAAGATTCTAAAAAGTTTTTTTGATTTCTCAACATTTACCTTTTTTGACTTATGGTGTTTCTCAAATGACCTATTCTAAATGACTTTTTCCAGCCACCAAAACTCACTTTTCTCTTGCGATGAAGAACCTTTCGTACAGTTTTTCCGTATACTAACAATAGTAACAGGGGCCTTCAAAGAAATAATGTATAATGAAAATATTTTTCAAAAATATGGGTTTCGAAAAAAAAATAATATTTTTAAGTTATGAACAATAACAATGGTTTAATGAGTAATATTATCATTTGATTCATTAAAGATTAATTAAACGTTTGTTTCATTTTACAGAAATAGACAATTTAAAGTTTGGTTAAAAAAATTAACAAAAAAAAATAAAGGAAAATATGTGTAAAAAGACACAACTTGGGCAATGTGTAATACACTTCCTTCTCGGTGGCACACAATTCTTACTTTCCTTTTTTAGTAACACAAATAAGGAATCTGGTAAGACTATTCCGTATTTAGTATAAATCGCCGAGATATTGGTCAACGCTAATAAGCTTGTTGTGTTAATATGGGAATATCATGGTAACCATTTCCTTATTGTGCCACCAACAACCCACATGTGTGTCTTTAGAAAAACCGTCGGTAAAATTTCTACTTTGTATCACAAATAAATCCACTATTAAATTTCAAGAACACAGTTCCTAGAATGTGTCACACTTCACATGCCAAAGGTACGTATTTGTGTCTTTGGTAGGCATAGGCACAGTGCCGACATTCTTTTAACACAATTCCTAGATACAGCATGTTACGCCTCAATTTAACTTATGTAACAATGCCTTGCGCGTGACTGCAATTCCTACATCGTGTAAAAGAACACACAATTCCATTTTAGTGCAAAACTGCAAACGGGTTGTGACGTCACTTAATATTTTGTGTGCATTTTGACTCTAAATAAAGGAACAGCGACGTGGCCAATGATGCATTTCCCTGCTAGGAATAAAATGCTCACTGGGTAAGTACTATATACCGTGGGTGTACTGGGGATATCCGACTCACACATCCAGAGCTGGAAACATTCGTAGGGATTTCACCTGACCTTTGGGAGGATGTGTGGGGTGGTATCACTTCGGCCGAGGAAGAATTCCTCTATCACTTTCCAACAATTAACAATCACAGAACATCCACGGTCAAAGCGGGATTCGAACCCGCGATCTCTCGGTTGCAAAGCTAGCGCCGCGCCGGCGCCGTACCAACTCGGCCACCGGAGACCCCTGATCTATCTTAGAGATGTTTAGTATCTCTTATTTCCAGCCATTTTTGAGGGAAAAAAAAATGAAAAATCTATAAAAACCTGTAAGAAACTTAAAAGTTTAGAGCTAATTTTTCATAAAGTTTGCTATATCTTCCTAGCGCAAAAATTTAGCGATAAACGATAGCGGTAATTTAACATACATATTTGTATAAATTAAAACTTTGCTTAACCTATTTTAATTCAAAATACACCAGAAGAATACCACATGTATAAAAAGAAACATCACCTCCTAATTCCAAAATAAGTCAGGCAGCCGGAACGGTTAGTGGCAAACATTGAAGCCACTTAAGTTCTAAGTTGACAGGGAGTTGCTTATGACTCCTATAAACTCCGTTGTACGTTCTCGCTGTTGCCAAAAGTTAATAGGGCCGAACATCGTACATATCGCCATGCTAGAATAGCCTGTAAAGCAAGTGGCTCCTATAGTTATCACTAACCGTTAAAGGGTTAAAGAATAATTGACCGATTTTGGTGTGCTTAGCGATGGAAAGCTTTTTTCTTTCCAATGGGTAACTTTAGAAAGAACTCGAAGAATAATAAATAAAGAACTAAAAATTATTTACACCACTCTAAGCTGCTGCTATTATTCTAAGTTATTTGATTGTTTTAAATAAGAAGAATATAAATTTAAATTTAAAAATTTTAAACTGGAATTGCTGCAAATCACGTTCCCAATCTCGTTAAAAAGGCTGCAGGGTTTTAAATTTTCAGACTTTCCCGAATACGCTTTGGCTAGTTAGGCAAACCCATTTCTATTTAAAATATAGGGCATAGGGCAAGTGTTATAGTTTTTAGCTAACTGCTGTAAATTTTAGAAATCCAAATATTTATTTAGGTTTGCTCAGGTTTGTATTATATTTAGTTTCATATCCAGGCTGATCCAAATTAGGTGCCCATCATTGGTAACTTTGTTATTATTAAACATACAAGACTGTTTGTATCAGCCAACTAGTAGTATTTTTGATGCTTATTAGAATAAAAGAACGCAAAAACAATTTAGCATCGTGCTTTCCACACAAAACAAGCTGCTATGCTATTTTCAGTAATAGTATCTATTATTTTTGACCACAGTCACATTCATTATATTAAAGTTAATATTGCCTCAACAAAACATTATTGAAATAATTAAATATATATATATATATATATATATATATATATATATATATATATATATATATATATATATATATATATATATATATTATTGAAGTTCAAAAGTATTCCTACTTCTTTGAAAACTATATTACCATTTTTTCAATGACCAAAATATCCCAGAATATTTATTTTTATTCTTCCGGACCTAGAATACGACGGGTATCGCGTGTGGTATGTGGTGTGCAATAGGGACTTATTGTGTTGGAAACGATCACCGTGCCAAAAACATTTTTATAGTGCAAATCATAAATATAAAAAACCCTACGTCGAATTTATACTAGATTTGATTTTTATGTAAAGTACTTATAATATGCCCTTTTATACAGTCCAGAAAAAAAGTTTCTAATTTTTGGGATAAATATAATCCCGACTGAAAATTGCCATGCGAAGCAACATTGCGAAATTATTTACCACGTTTACGCGACCAACTAGAAATGCAATTCGGCGTGAAGTAAACAGTAAAAAATTGTGGCTGACCATCGATGATTCAACAGATTTAAAGAAAAACTCCGTGGTCAATGTTGCAGTTCGAACGAGGACCGTCATCTCCTTATTTAAGAGCAAATAAAAGACTTCAGAACTGCACTGGCAAATCTATAAAAAATTATGTATAACCATCAAACACAAATTTATTTGGTAAGTGATTTTTAATATTATGTAAATTATTTCTTACTTTTAACCACAGTTTATTTACGGTAGCGCCGTCCATAGTCTGGCACTGTCTTTACAAACCCTACTAATTAGTTTTTCCTCGACAAAGTAATACTATTTAATTAATTTTACATTAAGGATTCTCCTTTAAAGCGTCATAAAATCTAACAAAGTTTTACTTACTTAAAATTAACGCTTTAAACTTAGCATCCCTAGTATCTTTAAATTTTAATGAAACACCTTCTTAGAGCTAATATAATAATCCCCCAGTTTCATCTTTATTAAAACTGTACAAACCCGAGGTATTAGTGGGGACAAAAATGTATAGATATATTCAAAGTGTAACTGAAACGTTCGTCTTGATGTCGAAAATATTGACAAAGAACGATATCAAACCATTAAGAATATTAAAAATATTTTGGCGGAAATATTTCTAAATCAGATGAACATTTCTTAATGTTGTTTTCTTAGTTTTATTTTGAGAAACGTCGGCGAGCTCTGAAATTACTGGTGGAAATGTGAATCCTTGTTAAGCAGTGTAAACATCTGAGTCAGTTTCAGTAAATGTTGTGGGTCTTTATTGCAAGTTTGCAAAATAATTGCTTGTCAGTTTGTGTATTAGAAGATAGGGATATAGATTTTTGTGTTTTCTGTAGAGCAGAGATCTCTTGATCCATATTATTAGCAGACTGTTGGTGTTGGCATTCTGATTGTGTATGTCTCGATATTCTACATTTCAGGAAGATAAAATAATCTAGAGAAAAGTGGTTTTTGGATGAGAGAGAAACTTTTACAGATGTGCAATTAAACAAAAAAACCGAAGTAACATATTTAAATATTTTTGACCATTTCCATAACACCCCGTATGCATATGAGCATAATATTACTAGCAAGTATTATTCCATGTAGACAGAAAAATCTTATTGGTTCAAGAATTCCTGTCCAATTTGCAGAATGAAATCATTCACTTTCTTTTTTTTTGTGCACTTATAAACAAAAATTTTTAAGTCGTTTTCCTTGGGCACGATATTTTGATGCTAAAAAAACACCAACTTTATTCAGAATTTTTTTCATTAAAAACAGATCACATGAGTATTTGGTGTCCCTACAGAGATAAACATTTCCTACATCCAAAAGTTCTATTTATTTTTAAATTTGATAGCAATGGCCCTTTTAGCAAGGGGGTAAACATTCACTTTGGTTTTCGCGTCATTTAATTGACGAAAAATAATAAGACAGTGAAATATTTGTACTTCGTCCTAAAATATAGCCTTTTAAGTCTTAGAAAGAATAAAGTAATTTATAAAACTTTATTACATTTTTCAATGAATTTTGAACATCTTACGATTTCTCACGATTTTTTTCGTCATGTCTCCCGACTTACGATCAGTGTCACCTGGCAACACTGATCCATACTCCCATTCACGCTCTTTCGCGGGTTTTCGTGCCATGAGTATATAGCCGCCTTAAAACTAAGGATAGTGATCGCGTTAGCGTCTGGCCGGTGCCGAGAATATCTATCCCGAAGATAAAAAGCTGAATCATTCAAGTGCGTTAGAATATCTGTATAGTGTTTGCTCAGGTTTGCTGGGGTTTGTTCAGGTTTTACCCACTTTTACTTAGTCTTTTTTTATATTGCATTGTTTTGGTAGTGCGATTGATTATTTGTTTCGTAATTTATGAATAGTCACTCCGACTCATCAAATCAACAATCGCTCGGCAAAATTCGGGACAGATAATCTCGGTACCGGCTAGACGCTAGTGTGATCGCGGACCAGCTACAACAGGCTCCGGGACCCACACCGATCCGCGGACCACAGTTTGAGCAGCATTGATCTAGAGCAATGATTCAGTTTAATATTATAAAATAGTACACACTTAATAACAGAATCAAGTCAACACTCGAATGGCGCAAATTAGATACTTTGCGCCCTCGTTAGCCGAGATGTTTCAAGATCTTCCAGTTTGGTTTTATTTGAATTGGAGGCTTTTAAAGGCATTTTATTAAACGACCTCGTGAATATTTTAAATTACTTAGCGAGTTAAGCACTTAAGTAAGGTATTCAGTGAGATTTAGTTCAAAATTTAACTTAATTGTTTATTTTTGGGTTGTAAACTTTAAAATTGTTATATCAAGGTGAAATTTTGCTTAAAATCTAAGCCTGTAATCCTAAACTTTAGGTGAATATTTTGATGGTGGATAACTGGCCCAATTTTAATAAAATAAAACTTTATACGATATAATATAATATATAATATGTCCTAAAACGTAAGTTCTTGAGACTGGACTGTGTCATTGCAATTTGCTATCGCTGTAGTGATTTTTCAACTTTGATATAGTTCGTGTTGATTAATTTTTCTCGTCAGAGTTCGTGCAGATTTTAAAGTGGTTCAGAATTATGATGCCAGACTGACTTTATATAAAAAATGATCGATACTTCTGAGTGTCATTATTTTCCAGTAGAGATAGTTTTATTTATGGCCCTTACCATTCTGTCTGTTTATTTTTCTTTTAAACCCGAAACAAGGTTTCATTTACCAATAGCTACAACTGGGTCAGATTTCTATTGGAGCAAATTAATTACTTTTGCACCCTCGTAATTGAGATGTTTAAAGATTTCCCAGTTTCATTCTATTTTAATTGGGGGTTTTCAAGGCATTTTATTTAATGAGCTTCGGAATATTTTAAATTATTCAGCAAGTTAAGAATTTAGGTAAGGTATTTGCTCAGACTTTGAATAAAATTTAACTTGATTGCTTATTCTGGGATAATAAATTTTGAGGTTTGATTCGAGACGAAACCTCCGACACTTTAATTTTATCTTTATTGATAAAGAACCAGTAAAACACAATAATTTGTATAATGTACAACAAGCATACAGGGTGTTATAAAATTCACTGCATATAAAACCCGTATATCTTGGTATGAAAATGAATTCAGATTAAATAAGCTTTCTCCAAACTAGCGGTAGTTTTATAGTTTATAGTGTGTTGTTGGTGTACAACAAAATAAACAAAAATTACAGGCAACCAAATATACAACAAAATGTTTTAATTCTGCAGGAGCTTGTGTCGAAATTAACTACGGAATTTTAAATCACCCAGTTATCATTCAGTTTGGAATACCGGTCACCGTGTTGGTCGTTGTGGCTATACAGGGTATTGTCTTGGCTTATGTGGGGATTTCGAACCCAATAATGCAAATAGTTCCTATAAACGTGGGTCCTCTCTTGCTTCGTACCTGAGATACAGGGTGTTAGTTTTTTTTAATTCATCGATTTTTTAAAGATATCTGCGAAATTAATATTAAATTTTACGGAAAGTACTTAAAATAGTACCCATTCCAGCACTAAAAGAGCAGGGCAGGGACAGCTTCACCAGGAGCATGCGTACGGGCTGGAATAATATGATACTCCGAGGTGGAAGGTGTTTTATCAAAACCATAAATTTTTAATTTTATCTTTTTTTTTATTTTTCTGATGAAAACAGTTAAATAAACCATGCCATTTATTTGCGAGTGACTGATGTCAAAGAGATGTTTTGTCAAGAATATCATTTAGACAAATCGTCAAATTGGCAAATTTTTGAAGCTATGCGACGATTGCTAGGAGGTAAACAAAAGATTTTCAAAATAAACATGCAACCGAACCGTCGCGCGTCGCAGATATTTAGTTTTTACAACGAAAAATAATAAAAAATATCGAGCGATAGAGAAAACGATCTAAACTACACTCCTCCTGAACTTAAGGAAAAAGCTGGGAAGGTAGAGGAAAATCTGCTGCCCGAAAAATGTAGGGAGCGTTACGAAAAGAACCTTTAAAATGAACGAGAACTCGTGCACGGAAAAACGCAAGAAATATTGGCTTATTTTGGCGATATGGACAAAGATAAGAAACAGTCTATACGTTGGTCAATGTACATACATCATGATAAAAACTATGTTAGTTCTTAGGAAGAGAGCTGATATTTCGAAATTTAGAAAGTTTCTTGCCTTCCTGAAGAAACACAATGTGGGCTACAAGCTGACGAAATCTAACAGTTTTTCAAGAAATGATGTAGAAGATGTTCTACAAAACAAACCAAAGCAATTTCCTCCTTTCAAGGTAAGAAGTTTTAGAATTTATTTTGAAGAAAAAACAACATACTTTAAAAAATATATTTTCCTTAAATTATCACTTTCAGTTATTCGTTTTTCTAATGTTGCTGGTTGCGTGTGTAGTCGGCTTATCAGGGCAAGTGATAAACTAATGAAAAAGATAATGCCCGACAACAACTTTTTGGAAGAAAAAGTGTTAGTTGAGATTCCAGAGACAAAGACTTACAGGAGCAGATCCTTTCTAATTACTGATGTAAGTTGGGTCAAGATACTAAAAGAACATCTCAATCCTCGGGAAAATATTCAAAATGATAGATTTTTTTATCCAATGTCGCTACGGAAAGGCAACCAGTTAACCTTTCCAAAGAAAATCGCAACATTTTTGAAGCTCCTCCAACCAGAAAGGTTTACGGGCAACTCATTTCGAAGAATGGCTGCCACATTACTTGCTAACAGTAGTGCAGATGTCCTACAGCAAACGTCTGAAAGGGTGGAAGTCGAGTATAGTCGCAAGGATACGTAGATTCTTCCTTGGTCAACCAATCCAAAACAACAAAAATGCTGCCCATTCCTTCGACGTCCCATACGAGTCCCAATACGTCTTCTTCAGTCATAAATATGAATAACACGAGTGAAACAAATCAAGAAATTAACAATACTGATAACTGATATGCATTAACGGGGAGGTTCTTCCATAATATCTATTTAAGCATATAGTAAATCAAATTTGACTCTTAATTTCAATAATTAAACTTGTTTATTATGTTTAGTATTAGTTGTACAAATGCACTTTGTCAAAATTTTTTTTAAAAAATGAGACAAAAAACGACTTATTTCTAAAATTTCACGTTTTCACTTTTCACCCAAGAGCGGAAAGTAAACTTTTCACCCGTGAGCCGAAAGTAAAAGTCAAAAAAGTGACATTTTCAAATTTTTAACAAGCAAGAAATGTATGGTTGAAAATAAATAATTTTGAAAAAAAAGTATGTATAAAGTAACACTTACTTTTGTACTTTTAGTTTGAATTTGAAACCCTGCATTAGCATAGTTATTTACATACATATATACAGGAACTACCTTTATGTTTCAGGCGTTACGCATTTTTTTCAATTATTATTGCAATTCAAAAACCTTGAAGAACATCCCTCGAATCTGCTTAAATAAAATATCTATTTACCCCAAACCATATTCCTAATCAGATCATAGTTTATTTAAAATTGACAGGCTACCCTCTGAGCTTTTAGCTACACTAGTAGATTATTCTCGTGATGCCTTATTATCAAGTAAGTTTTACCGAAAACTTTGCGGGCTGCTTCTCTGATAACAATTAGTTTTGACTCCCCATAAACCGTCCCTGTAGTTATCTGACACTGGCACTAACATTAGATTTATCGAGGCTGATATAAGACGCCTCGAGAATTGTCATTTTCTTGCACAAGCGACACCGATTTAAGAGGGAATAGACACGTGTAGGATTTACAGCGGCATTTGAGAAATTGCAACAAGCATATTCTTAATCCGATGACAATTTATTTAAACTGACAAGCTGCCCTTTGAAAGTTCGGCTGCACTAGTAGGGATTTGTCGTGAGATCTTATTATCAAGTTAGTTTTCTTAAACTTTGCGGACTGCTTCTCTGATGCTATACGTTTACACTCTCGTGAGAGCGCGTCGTTGGAAGGTTTTCACGAGGCGAGACAGCTCGAGTGCATACAATCTACACTCTTCGTTTGCTCAGTCGATGGCGTGATGCTATCTTTATGCTCTCACAAGAGCACCTCTCGAGGTTTTTACAAGGCGAGGCAGCACAATTATTGCATCTACATTCTTGGTTTACTCGGTCAATCGAGCAAAATAGGCACGGTTGAGAAAACCACTGCAGCAGCGTTGTCTGCCATTAGTTATTATAATAATTTTCTTTGTAGGTACATAACATCTTTTTCTTCTTGCAGTGCCATGGCCGGTCATCGGTCGTTGGCTATCATATTCATTATGATGGTTTTGTTGACTGCTGCCTGGAACAATTAAACGGTTGTCTGTCCATTCCCTTCTCGTAGGTTCTTGAACCAGGAAGTTCATCTACCTGACTAAGGTTTGCTGGTGACCCTTCCCTATATAATTAAATGGAGAATTTCATATTTTCCGGGGTGTCTCATTATGTGGCCGAAGTACTTTAATTTCCGCTTTCTTGTGGCCCTAAATATTTCCATATCCTTGTTCATTCGAATGAGTACGTCGATATTGCGCACTCTTTTTACCCAGCTGGCCTTTAATTGCCGTATATAGACCCATAGTTCAAATGATTGCAATCTTTCAAGCGTGCCTTCTGTTAGTGTACAAAAGGACAGAAAAGATATGGCACCTCACCATTATCATCCTTAAATCCAATCTTAGTTCATAACCACACAGAACTCTCTGTATCTTCGTGAATGCTGCCCTTGCCTTCTCAATCCGAATTCTGATTTCAACAGATGGGTCCCAATCTTCATTGATGGTGCTTCCCAGATGTTGTGTCACTTACCGATATGCCATTGTCTTCGATGTCCGTATTTTTTCTAATGATCATATTATATTTAGTTTTTCTGATGTTTAGTTTCAGGACAAATTGTTCACATTTATTCGTTAAATGATTCATTAAATTTTGCAAGTTCTCACTACTGTTGGTTAGCATTAGCGTATCGCCAGCGTATCTAAAATTGTTAATTGTTACACCGTTAATGTTAATTTATTCAGTTGCATCAGCAAGAGTCTCACTAAATATCTCCTCCGAATAGAGGTTAAAGATTAGTGGGGACAAAATATAGCCCCGACGGACTCCTTTTTGATGACAGTTGATGTTCCAGTCTTGTTGCTAATTAGTGCCAGTTCAGACTAGCAACAATTCGGACGACCTTGTCATCATTTTTTTATATTTTACGTTGCCAAAAAACTTCTCAAAATCGATCGCGCAGAGCAGTCATTCTGATTGACATCTCGACACCTTTGAATTACCACTTGGATACCCAATAATGCTTCTCTTGTTCCAAGACCGCTTCGGGTGACTCTAATCTTTTCTACCAGCTTTTTGTATATTCTACCATGTATTACACGGAGAAATATCTTCAGATCGTGACTCATCAGGCTAATTGTTCTGTGTTCATAACTTTTTGTTGTTCTGATTTTCTTGGGAATCATTACGGATATTGATTTCAGCCAGTCAGTCGGTAACTCTTATAAATGGAGTTACAGAGTTTTGTCATACATGATATACAAAAGAAATCTATTATACTTTCGTTTGCTCAGTCAATCATTTCACGCACAACCTCCCAGTTTCAGCTCTAACTTTACACATATTATGCGCGGGAGTATAGTCCATACGACTCGCCTCGTGTCCTTTGACTCGCGACGAAAAACCGACTCAGATCGAAGCGTCTCGCGGCGTTGACGAGCTGGGGCGAGGCGATGCGAGAGCATCGACTGCACTCTAGTGCTTGCGTCTCCTCGTGAGGTCTCGCTGAAAGTGAAGAAGAAGCATGACAACGACAGCTTTTTGCTAACGACTAGCGTAATCTTTTAGACGCAAAGTCTCGACACCTACACATAAAATATTGTTAAGGCTGTCCACAGTGAGCGACGCTTCAGTGGCATTACATCGCGGGAAACTTGGCCGCAGCAGCAAAGCAGTTTAGCTTTGCCATCGTGTGTGGTTGTTGATTCTAGTTTTCTATCGCGTCGGTGAATTTGGTAGTTCGTAATATGCCGAAACTGTGCAGCAACACGCGGCTTTTTGCGCACAGTGTTAGAAGGTTTATAGGGCATTTCCTGATTTAAAATATAATGGGTTGCCAATAAGATGTGTGGTTTGTGTACCAAACTTATTGGCCTTTAAGAAACCTTTATATATAAGGCAGGTAAACGTAAACGACTAGCGCAATCTCTTAGACGTCAAAATCTCGACACCTACACACAAAATATTGTTAAGGCTGCCCACCGTGAGTTCACTGGCATTACATCGCGGGAAACTTGAGCGCAGCAGCAATTCAGTTTAGCTTTGCTATCATGTATGGTTGTTGATTCTAGTTTTCTATCGCGTCGGTGAATTTGGTAGTTCACAATATGCCGAAAGTGTGCAGTAACACGCGACTCTTTGCGCACAGTGTTAGAAGGTTTATATGGGCATTTCCTGATTTAAAATATAATGGGTCGCAAATAATATGTGTGGTTTGTCAGCAAAGCTTATTGGCCTTTAAGAAACCTTTACATATAAGGCACGTAAACAGTGCATCACATCAATTATTAAAAAGGGCCAACGCCCTTATACACAATTTCTTTTCGATTTACTAGCGAAGCAATTCAGCATCTGATAGTAACTACATTACACAAATTACAACTGTCACCTTCTTAGTACAGACCCGTTCACTTAAAACTGTGTGTCCTCATTTACTCCATATTACGTGTATACTGCATGCCTTTCCTCTTACAGCAGAAATGATTCGCAAGTGTTATCCGGATGTAGATCGCAAACACCAAAGCAGTTTTTCGTAAACCCTCAAACGCACTCGAGAATTTCATATACAGTGTCCTGGGATTCCACAGCCGATTCTTACACATGGTTAGAGGCAGTTTTATGATTTGCAATAAAACTAAAATCCTTAAGTGTACAGTTCGATGGTAAAGAATCAGCAGCCATTAGAGAAAGTCAGATCAAATCTAAAAATGCACAAGTAGAAGCAGATTTAAAAACTATCCATAGTAACTACGCGGCAGTAATCAATGCCATAAAAAAGTTACAAAATACTTCATTATCCTTTGATGAATCCTTGCGAATAGTAGATGATGTACAGAAAGTGCTACAGATTTTAAATGACGAGACAGGTATTTGCGTTAAAGAAAAATTCTGCAGCGTAATAAAATAAAATCCAGATTTTGCCCGACTAAGACATCTTTATAGTAACAGTGCTGATATGGATTCGATAAATAAGTTCAGAGACCATTTTAACTACACCAATATAACATCTGTAGTTGTCGAACAGTCGTTTTCTTTATATACAATATATTTTCGCAGCAACCGACATCGCATATGGAGGCGACTGTAAAAACATACACCATGCTGCAAATGTTTAGCCGATCCAATACGGATTTTAATGCTAACTGGGTAAGTATTACATATTATGTAAAGCATTATTTATCAGTTATACGTAGTTGCTTATATACGACGCCGCCCCTCGTGTATCATTCAAGCGGGCAGCTTTAAATGTTGTAAACATGTTTATCATTTTTAAGAACAAACGTTCTTATGCCCAGCGAGCTGCAAATCTTTCTTTCAGGGCCAGTCAGTGCAGTGTCAGGATTTTTGCGTTTAAAGTTTAGCACTAGGCGGCAGCAAAAACTCCCTAACACTTATTTTTAGTTCTCCACAAACAGACCCTGTAGTCGTCTGACACTGGCATTAACATTAGATTTATCATGGCTGATATAAAACGCTTCGAGAATTACGATTTTCTTGCACAGACGACGCCGTTTTAAGAGGGTTAGATAAGTGTAGGATTTTAATTAATTGAACCTACTGCAGTGTCGCTTGAGATATCGCAACTGTAAATAACAGATCTGTTACTGTCGGTGGTCAGTGTCTGGTTTAATGGTCGTATAATTCTGATATTAGGGCAACCTAGATATCGGTTTCTTTGTCCATTTGATACCGAAAGTAAATTATTAGCAGAGTTCGTAAAGACGGTGGGCGACGGGACCGTAAATAAACAGTGTTTAAAAGTAAGAGATAATTTACATAATACTAAAAAACACTTACCCGATCATTTTGTGGACGGTGGTTACTACCCAATTTTTTATGGATTCTCCAGTACAGCTCTGAAGTCTGATACCACCTATTAAATAGGGAGATGACGGTCCTCTTGGATTTAATGTTCGAACTTCAACATTGACCATGGAGTTTTTCTTTAAAGCCGTTGATTCATTGATGGTTAGCCACCATTTTTTACTGTTGACAAAACGTTTTTCTCTCGAGTGTATAAAAAGGCATATTACAAGTACTCTTCACAATAGTAGTATAAATTCGACACAGTCTTTTTGGCTCCTTTTTATATCTATGATTTGCACTATTAGCATATTTTTGGTACTGTGATCGTTTTCAACACAGTAAGTACCTATTGCACACCAAACACCATACATGAGACCCGTCATATATTAGATCCGGAAAAGTAAAAATCAACTTCCGAATAATATTCTGCGATGGCAGGTGACTTCTATGAACGTTTGGTAACCTGATTTCACCGCAAAGCATGTCGACACATCGGGGTACTTCTAGTTCCGGCGCCTATGGTCTGACACTTTGATTTACGAGCCCTAATTATAAAGCCGCGTACAGACCGAAGTTCCAACGCACACCAAGGCACATGTGACTAGAAATTCGGAAGCATGTAAATTGGTGTGTACGGCGTTGGCGAACATATCCCAACGCATTCCAACGGTTTCCAAGGCGACCGTTGGCGTTGGCTTGCGTTCGGTCGTTGAGCGGTACTTCAAAGAGATGTTTGATTTGGTGTGGACGAGATTTGGATGTTTTCAGTCGTTGGCAAGTATTCCTCGGGTCTGTGCGTTTTGTTTTTGACAAATATTTTGTTTATTTCGCCTTTTGATATGAAATGGACAGATGATTTAGCCTTAAACTAATTGAACTATACCGGGATAACCCTATATTATGGGATCCTAGCAATATAAATTATAAACTCTCCAAAAAGAAAGATATTTGGCAAAGCATTGCTACTGAATTTAGGTGCAAGGTTGCTGAAATAAAGAAAAAAATAGAGAGAAGGTTCTGAAATGATCACTGTGTTCACTCCGAAATTCCTCCAGAAACTTACTTGTGTTATTAATACTTTTCTGTTTTTATATGGTGTCATCCACCAGCGTCTAGGTCGACGTTTCTTTTCCTTATTGTTAAGTAAAGAACTTACAATTAAAAATGCGGCACATAATGACTCATCATCACTAGATGTCATATTAAAATATCTCTATCCGTAGAAAATGACCGAACCGTATCCAACGGTATCCAATTCGACACCACAAACGCGGTGTGGACGACATCGTAAAATGCTTTCCAATCGTTTCCAATCGCAACGCCAACGGCACATTCGTTGGAGTTGGCGTTGGTTTGGATTGGGACTTGGTCTGTACGCGGCTTAAGTCAGTGTTGTTGATCCAGTAAGAGATTTATACATTTTTTAAGGAACGAGAGACAGTAAATAACTCGAAACGGTACGAAAGGTTACTTGAAGGCTTCCAATTTCGTGACTTAAGCTAGTTTACAGCCTATTCAAGATCAATAAAACAAGGAGACAAATTTTAGTTACAAAAACTACAATAAAACTAATTTGTTGCAATTCCGTGGTACCGGGGAAAAGGGAGATAAGTTGATTTTTTGAAGTTTTTGGTAGATTGAGTTAAAGTTGAATTTAGTACCGCCAATCAGCCGAAGGGAATCGGAAAGTAAAATTTTGATCGTAGAGTCAATGGTATCTTGTGTTTCGTATATCTAGGACAAAATCTCACTGCCCTAATCATGGGCGGAATGTCAAGAAAATAAAGCTAAAAAAGCAATTTATAAACAGTAACAATTAAAATGCAAACAGAGACTACGACGCAGACTTCTTACTTCTGTGAACCTTACTATAAAAAACATATGTTGAAAAATACTCTACTAGATTTACGCCCACCAGGGCTTGTTTTGAGTTAACGTGGGAATGTAAACAACCCTGCGGCAGCCTAAATAAACCTACTTTTCAGCATGTAACAAAAGTTTTGAGACAAAAATGAAAACCATGCCATTTAACTAATAATAATCTTTAAGTAGATTCTATACTACAACGACAGTTAACAATATTTCTTAACAATACGATTCTACTATAATGCAGCTAGTGGTCACATTCTTCAATTATTTGAAGGTTTGTTCTTAGGTGTCTCATAAGTGGTGGAAATGTTTGTTTCCTGAATCTTCTGGCAAATTCTACTTCTTAGCTCTTCTTCGTTTTTGGCCTCCCATCCATTGTCATAAAATTTCCTGCTCAATAGGGCCCAAAACTTTTCAATCGGTCTTGCCTGGGGAATATTGATTGGGTTATCTTCTTTGGGTGCAAATGTAATATTATTGGCTCGTAACCATTCTCTAGTCTCTCTGGCATAGTGGAATGAAGCAAGTCGATGTCCAAAACACAACATTTTTGTGATCTCATTACCGTTACGATTTCGCAATCAGATCATAAAGAAAGGCAGAATTTCAAGAAATAACCTAAAAAAAGCCAAACATGCGAAAAGTAAAATTAATTAATTTAAAAGTAGATTTTTTATTTTAATATACTTGATTTTCGAGAAATAATCATTTTTAAAACAATGATGAATTAGGTTCACAACTATTAAGATTACCGTAAACGGGGCGCTACTTTGTGCAGGTTTTGGGGTATTTTTGATCCTAGGCGCTGTATTTATAATGGAATCGACTTGAAAAAAATCAAAGGTAGCAATACAAGTCATACCTATAACCTGTCATAAAATGGGTTTTTTACGATAAACCGTTTTCGAGAAAAAAAATAACAAATTGGGTGCCAAAGTAGTCCCGTATGTGGGGTTACATTGGCACCCAAACAGAAAAGTGGAAAAAAGTAATGTAAACCCATCGTGGGGTTACTTTGGCACCACTTTAACGACTTTTTTTAATGTTTCCGCGCGCCCAACAGAAGCACGTGCACGCTTAATATTAGATGCCAATCGAATGCTAATGTTATTTCTGGTAATAAATTTTTCAATGAAGTCCGGTCCTGGCCTCTTGTTGGGCCATTCAGGAACGTTTCTGCCTTGTTTTGTTAAATATTTTTGTACAATATCTCTGGTGTGACTAACAGTATCGGGAAAACCCCAATTTGCTACCTGGTTGATGGTCTCCGATATTAGGGTCTTCTCCTGTTGGGTAAGAACGGTGGGGTGACCTACATGTCCCTCATGCGTCTCAAATAGCCTATTTTGAAGAGTTCCCCTAGGTATTTTCCAGCGTTTGGAGGCTTGTACCTGTGACATCCTCCCCACTCTAATAGCTTGCACTGCATCAGCTAAATCTTGTTCCGTATAGTTTTTATGGGGCGTTGATCCAGCCAACCGCGTGTAATTTCGCACCATATTTTGCGCGGCGACAGCGCCGGTTTTAGGCCCTATCGGGCCCTAGGCGGTAGGGCCCTGCCGGGCCCCAGCCCCAGACGGTGTAGTCAGGGCTGGTGAAAATGAATTCAAATTAGCCGATCCGTAGAAAATTATGTGGACAGGGCAATAAAAGTAGCGTCGCAAGCGTAAAATTTTTGGAATAGAGGACAAGGTAATTGTCAATAGCCGGGTTTTCGTGTACCGTGTACCTATTTGTTAGATCAAAAATAAAATAAATCATATAACACAATATAATTTTTTTTATTCAGCAAAACTAGTTAAACAGATATAATAAGTCGAAAAGTATACATTTCTTTTTCTTACTTTCTGATAACTACAAATACTTAGGCATAAGAAAGTCAAAACATGTAATATTTTAATAAAATAGGTAATCCCTACGTTGAAAATAAAAAAAAAAACAGTTTCTCATAAAAACATAAATAAAATCAAAACACTTATAACAATTTTAGTCAACGATTAAAATCTAAACAAAACAAACCTTTTTTTCTCTTGCTGACAACAATAACAAAATCACAACAAAATAGCTATTTATGCCATCAGTTACGAAATGCCTAATTTTGTGTAACGCGTGAGATTTTTGCGGAACGAACGAAGTGAGTTCCGCAAAAACTCACAAGTTACACAAAATTTCATTTCGTAACGTATTGCATACAAGATTTTTTCTAATTTTGAAGAAAGTAATAAAAAAATAAAGTTTAATATAATTGATAAAAATTTTAAAACATAAATCTAGTTTGTTGCTGTTACTTCATGTTAGTTGTCAGTTTGACATTTTGTAAAAAAGTCTAAACGGAAGGTTTTTAGCGAGATTGATATATTTTTAGTTTTATTTTTAAAAAATGAGTGATTCAGGATCTGAAGAGCTACCAAGCGATATTGAAGAGGCAGCAGGTAATGCAGACAGTGGCGCTGATATTTTAAAATTAAAGAGGCACGGAGGTTGGAAATCTAGCTCTGTTGCGGAGGGATATGTTGAAAATTCCATGAATAATAAAAAACTTATAGCGCAAGAAATATTTGGTCAAACATCTAATGCAACGTGCGTCGTCTCCCAAATAACAGCAAGTTCGAGCAATGAAAAAAGTATGTCGTCGGGAATTAATTTAAATAATTGCAATAATTGTGTTATCAATATTTATAATAATTAATTAATTTATAATTTATGTTGTTATCGTGTATTAATAATAATTAATTAATTTATAATTTATGTTGTTATCGTGTATTATAACAGTTTAATAAATAGAATAATTCTTTTTGTCACTAATTTTGAAATACATTTTTCGTCACCAATTGCATAAAATTTTACTTTATGTAACTAGTTACAAAAAGTAAGACGTTTCATAACGTCAATCAGTTTTACAAAGTGTCACTTTAAATGTCAAAATTAGAAAAAACATATTTTTAAGTCATGCATATAAGCTTAAGCTAAGAATAAGAACATTTTTTTCTCACTTTCTCATTAGCAAATGTATTTATTATTTGTTCATAATTAATCACATTCAAGGCTTCGCTTTCAAAATAGAGAACAGAGAAGGCGTCTAACTTTTCCTGACCTAAACTAGCGCGATAGCTATTTTTTACCCTATCCATCGATTATTCCGGGCCCCTTTGATCGATCTCGCGGGCCCTAGGCGGCCGCCTAGTGCGCCTAATGGTTAAACCGGCGCTGCGCGGCGACGAGTAGTGTCCCATCTAAACAACTCTCGGCGACTGAATATTAAAACTAGCCGAAATAACCTAATAAAGGCAAAGGCGCGCGAGTGCTGCCAAAGATACCCCGCGTGCCAAAGTAGCCCCGTTTTACGGTATTTAAGTAAATGTGTATAACTATAAGATAATTTAACAAAACTAAATTATTACAGTTTAGACGTAAACTTCTCACCTCCGTGAATCTGATTAAGTAGAAAAAAAAAACAGAAAAGACAGACAAAAAAGAAGCAGACTTTTTATAATAAGAATTCCGTTTTTGAAGAACCATCCACATACAACAGCTTGTTAAAGGTGCATTATTTATAGGTGTTGGAATTTTATGATAAGTAGTTTTATTTATAGTTGTGTGGACATAGCGTGTACATATCAACATCGTTCATAAATTCTGTCAGTAATTCTACGGTCATAATTTTTGTTCTATTTTATTACTGCTACACAGCCTATTCGAGAGCCTTGACTTCAATTAAATAAATGTTAAGGCTACACAAAAAAGGTCATTCGTGCAAGTAAATTAAATGTTATCCATTAGAGAAAATTGCTCGATATTTTGTGCTCTGTCAGCGACGATTCTAGACATGCATTTCATTATTTCTCCAAGTAACTGGGTTAATAATATACAGGTCAGCAGCTGGAGACAAAACACACCAGCTGCGCTTAAAATTTATTCCTCTTTTTCATTGTATTTTATTAAAATGTATTTAACAGGGTCAGTCTCGGTCAGTTCTCCACTTTAACCTAAAGAGTTTTTTCAAATATTATTTTTGGTTCAGGTCTTTGAAGCTTAGGAAGTTTTTTAGTGTAAGGTGAGTATAATATATCAAAATTTCGACTTAAAAGAAAGCCATTCGAGCCCTCGCGAGAAAACTACCTTCTCTCGCTCATCGCCGCGCTGTAGGGGATTTATCCCTTTTCTACCGCTACTTCCACGGATTTTGCTTTGAAGAACTAGCCGGTATTATTCCCCCTTGAATGTGCCTAACAGAACAACAAGAGGCGCGTTACGTATGCATCTCTTTACTGTCCAGCTACAAAAGCCTAGAACAGATCATCATCGCTCATGCATACCTAGGGTCTCCAGATTATGGAACAAATTGCCTGCAGATGTTTTCCCTTCCCGTCCAAAACCCCAATCCTTCAAATCCCATGTCAATAGACTTCATTTCCCTTCTCTTCAGACACCCATGGTACATTAGTACTTAGGCTTGAAGTCTACGTGGGATGTCAGATAAAAAAATGGATCGTCAAAAACGGGAGAATGTGAAAATAGGTCTAGAATAACGTGAGGTTTTAGGAAAAGTTATTAGCAATAGCAATGCTAAGAGAATTTCTATTGGAAATGAAATAAAAGATGCAAACAACGTGTCAAAAACAGTTTGACAAATAGTTGAAAGAAAAACGGGAAGAGAGTCAGATGACAAATTAACTAATTGGAAAATACATAGGAAAACCGTCGTTATTAAAGACAAACAAGTTAGTTCAAATCTCTTTGCAGAACATTTTGCAAATATCTCATTGCATAACAATTTTCCTGTTTGATACCTTTAGTGAAATCAAACAACAAATAGTTTTTACCTTATACCAGGGACTATACTTGAACTTAAGGATATAATTTTCGGATACCAACCCCTTAAAGCGTCAGACGTTCGGGTGTCAAAACTAGATGTAAGAAGAATTATGACCTGTTTCGCTTCAATTTTAACTCCATGCTATCTGTTATGTATGAATGACACATCCAAATTTTAAAGTAAAGGTATCGATACCATCAGATACGATCAAATAACACGTCCATACCAAACCCTCGCGATCCCGATTCACGCTATAACGAAGAAGCAAAATCTCGAATTTTGCCATGCGTGACAAAACGAGGTCTCCCACTAGCCAAGCCCGGCTATAGAGTTTTCGAACTACATGAAACATTAGAACTTCCAACGGAAGGCGATAAGTGCACCTGGTCATGTGAACCAAAGACTTATTCCGAAGTAAAAATAAAAATATAATTACGAATGACCAAAACCAACTGTAATAGCGGACATCTATTCAAAAGCGGAAAGACACTATCCAAGCAGTTATAGAAGGAATAGAACCACAGCTATGCGTGAATGTGATAGAAAACTTCGTCAAAAAGATACACCTTTGCTAGCGAAGCTGAGACGGGCATTGCTTTTCATGTCTAATCGCATAATCTTAATAAAATGTGTATTTAAAAATATTAAGATTTTTTAATGTAATTATTACTAATAATTTATTGAAAGGATAAATCGGCTTGTCTGTAGACCCTTTGTTATCAAAGAATGTTCATATATCTTCTTCACTCAACTTAATCTTTTCGTGAACTCGACAAGTGAGACGGATTTAAGCTGTAGCAATCTATCTTTGACGCTTTATCGCCTTTGTATAACTAGTTCAAACCAGCCACGGCAATTGCATGTTACTAACATTAATTTAAACTGCCGTATATCATTAACAGCAGAAGTAAGTAAAACATAAAAAATATGTGACTAACTTAATTTCTCATATTTTGCCTAACATTTTTTAAGAAAAAAATCTACACGCTCGAATCAAATAATTTAGCTCAGAAATATGTGCATAATTTTCCTATTGAAAGAAATAATAAAATTTACTAAATCTAATACTGAAATGCAGCGATCGAGGAAAAATAAAATCCGGAGTAAAAGCTTCAATCTGAAAACAATTTGTATCCTTTTAAGAACACTTTGAGATTATTGAAATACTTTGCTGATACGTGGTTTCGCTTGAGTTTTATTTATTTTGTATTCGTATAAATAAGGGTTATTTGTGTAGCGTTGATATTATGCAAATATAGGTGATTGTTGTAGACTTCTCTATAGCTGTAAGAAAATCTTAAAGTATGTTTGCTTCTATCGTATAGAAGTGTATCAGATTTATTATGAGCTCAGAATTCAGTTAATGTTGATCGATTAAATAGATGGGTCAACTTTATAATCTCCAAACTTGAAGAAGCCCAATCTTCGGAGCGTATTCCTTTCACGGGTTCATAATTAGTACTGGGCGGCCTATTAAGATTATTAAGCGATATTTACTTGTTATTTATTGTTAAAACGCTCCAGTTCAGTCAAGGTTTGTTTTATGCACCTATAGGCGCAAACAAGTCTAGTTTTTAAAACGATGGCTGAAAATAGTTATTTATGCAACAGGAGCATAAAGTGGTACTTTTTTATGCATGGAAAATTTGACATCTGATAAGTAAGAAAAAATTGGTCAAGTGCAAGATATACCTGCGCAATTAGTGCTCCGTGCCAGCAGCACCCACTTAAATTATTAATAGTAATGCACTCGCGTTTCGACTGATCTGAATTAAAAATTTTGCAAAAATTTAAGAACAAAAGTTGGTCCTTAGCATCGTGAGAAATATTTTTACCGATTTTTTTGTCCCAAACCAATAGTTTAGCAGTTATAAGGGCATAAACAATTACATTGTTTATTACAACTCTGTGGTCGGCACTTAAAAAGTCGTAAGTAAAATTTTCGCAAGTGTGGGAAAACAAGGTTATAGGTTTATCAATTTTTGTAAAATCAAAGAATCCATTATATAGGATTATGGCATGAATTTTTCTTACTTTTTAGCAATATTTTTTGAATAGTACGTTAGAAAAACATTTTAAATCGATATTTAGCTAATAATCCCACACTTATGGCCATATTAGCTTTATGGTAGCTCTAAATTAAATCAGTAAAAAGGGCTTAAGTGTACACAATGCATTATTTTTTTTAAATATTTTTTTCTAAAAAGGGAATAAGTTTACTTAAGCTTAGAACATATTTACAAATCAAATTTGAAAATGGCTTAAGTAAACATATCCCTTTAAATTCTGGACTTAAGGTCGATGTGTAGGTGCCTACGTTCAGTTCTGGGGAAAAGAAATAATATTACCGTAGGTAGTTATACTTCAAAAAACTTTTATTATTAGTAATAATAACTAAAATTATTAATCATCTTCATCAGAAACGTATCTGTCCAAATCTGGGTCTGTATCCTTTTCAATTTTTTTGTCTACTGGTAAGTTGTAATAATATTGCTGGACATCTTTGTCCAACAAATTGACAATCTCAAGTAAGTTTTCTTTTTTTTTGAACTTATTGGACGTTGACCACTATATAGAGTAGTAATAGGGTGCTTACTAAATTATTTAGCTTTTGTCCTTTTTTAAAAAAAGTTACGTCTTTAAAAGGTTCTTCTTCGTTTAAGGAGCATTTAAATTTTACAGGAGCCTCCTCTTTAGTATATCGTAACCAGCAAACTTCCCGTAATTTAAATGATTTATTTTTAGCTTGTAGAGGCCCTTTTGATATTAGATCTGAAAACGCCAAAAAATGTTGTTGTTCCATAACATCAACTTTAAATTTATTTTTCTTGCTAGCAGTGCGAACAAGTTGGTACCAGTCGCGTGGAACGTGTATATCAAAATTGCATTTCTTTTTAGCTCGCTCTATTACTGAGTGATCCACGTCACATTCTAAATGGGTGTGACCTGGTACTAAAAATTTGTGGTCAATTACTTCCAAGCTAGGGTGTTTCTGAATCACGTACTGAAACATTGAGCAGACAAAAGAATTTTTATTTTGTCCCCCACACGTGTCAGAGTAAAAAACTGCCGTTTTAAATCCATCAGGGATGTTTGACATAATATGACGAAATAAGCATGATGCTATTTCATTTGCTCCACGACCTGCGGTACATTCCGGCCACATAAAATGATTTGATTCTCCTGAACTGCAGTTATGGACAGTCAAATTGTATGTGGCTAACTGCCTTAAATAAAAAATTTTATTACACGAAAGGTGAGGTGTTTGTGGTACCTGTTGCAGATCAAAAGCGTACGTTACATGAGTTGAATCTGCTGTACCCTTCTTTTTATCATCATCTTTTGCTTTGTACGCAGAGTCTGCACATGCTAAATGCTGATCCCTTTCTTCTTTTATTTTCGTTTTTTCTTCTTCAGTTCAGCATGTTTTTCTTTGGCCAATAAAATATCACAGTTGGAGCACGTATCGTTCTTTGGTTTTTTAAACCTCAAATCTAGTTTATGAAATTCTTTCGCATATATTTTTATTGAAACCGTGTTTACGTGTGTTTCAGAGTAAAGTTGATACATCTTGTTGAGATTTAAGTTTTAAGCTAAGTATTTTTTTTTGTATGTCTTCGCGAGTAATGGCTTTCGTAAGCAGGGAAGGATTTTATATGTTTTACGACTTCATCTATTTTATTCTGAGCAGTCTTGTGTTTGGGAGTGTGAGTACCTCGAAAATCTGTATGGGTTATTCCGCTATTCGATTTCATTTTATTAGTTACTGACAAATTTTTCTATTTCGTCCAAAGTGGCAAGGAAGCAACTTTTACAAACCTGCACTTTTTCACCATTTATTTCAAAATTGTATAGTAAGGTGTGTAATCTATTCCTTGTGGGTTTTCCTTTAACTTTGATTCTGGTTAGTTTAGTTTCTCGTATATTTATAAGACTTTCAATAAATGCTACACGTCTATCATGTGTTCCTAAACCCCAATATTCAACAAATATTTTTTGTCTTGTTTCTTCGCTTAATTTCTCCCTGCATTTATTTCTGCAATTTTTTCTCAATGGTTTTAATTTTCTTTCTTCTCTAACTTTACCTTTGGCTGTTTTGTACTCTTTTCCTCTATTTCTATTTACTTTTCTTTCCTGTACATTTTTATTAGAAAATGGCTTTGCATTTGCATTACTTACATTAGTTTCGGTATTGCTATTATTTATAACTTCTTCATCGCACTACTACTACTACTACTACTTGTCTCACTGGGATTGAAATCTGGATCAGTTTCGACATTTTCTCCTTCTGCTTTCATATTATTACTGCCTTGTTTCTGTTTACGTGAAACTCCACTTTGGTTCAGAGGCAACGCGTCAGATGAACTGGAAATAGTCTCGGTCACTTCTCTCATTTCTATGCATTCAGCGGTTTTATCTGCAAAGTATATAATTTTTGAGAAATCAATATTGAAAAAAAGTAATTTAAAATAGTTTACTTACCACGAGGTAAATCGTCTAACGCAATATTGGCTTCTTTCTGATTGAGTGACACTCCTATATTCTCTTCTTGCATGGAAATAGTCTCGCTCACTTCCCTCATTTCTACCCATTCAATTGGTTTATCTGAAAATTATGTTATGTTTGGCAAATCGATATTAAAATAAGCAATTTAAAATAGTTTACTTACCAAAAGGCAAATCTTCTAAGGCAATAATTATTGGAACGTCGATCGGTTTAGGAAAAATTGCTAAATCTTCTTTTTTTGTTATATTTTGACCCAGAGGCTCGCAAACTTCACTCATTTCTTTGTATTCAATTGTTTTATCTAAAAAATATATAAGAATTTTAACATACTGATATTAAAATAACGTTATATAAGTATCTATTTTACTTACCATGAGGTGAATCTTCCAAGGCAATATTGGCTTCTATCTGAATGGGTGACACTTCTATATTCTCCTCATGCGTGAAAATAGTCCCGCTCACTTCCCTCATTTCTATGCATTCAATTGGTTTGTCTGAAATTTATACTATTTTTGACAAATCAATATTAAAATAAGCAAATTTAAACAGTTTACTTACCAAAAGGCAAATCTTCTAAGGCAATAAATAATGGCTCATTATTACTGGGTTCTATCTGTTTAGGTAAAACTGCTAAATTTTCTTTTTGCATTGTACTACTTTGGCCCAGGATCTCACATACTTTGCTCATTTCTTCGAATTCAACAATTTTTTTTTTGATCTGAAAAATATATTAATTTTTAACAAATCAGTATTAAAATAGGTAATGTAATCTATTTTATTTACCATAAAGCAAATCTTCTAAGGCGATTGGCGAAGTTAGAGTGGAAGTAACAGTAACTCTCTCTTTTCCTGGTTTCACAACAATATTCGAAAAAGGTTTTAAAATTTTTAACTGACGGGTCTCATTTACTGTATTTAACAAAATCTCCTTAGTTGGAGACCGTGACTGATATTGCTGTCCCTGATTCATTTTTAGTGTTTTTCCTGTGCAAACACCAAATTAATAATTAAATATTCACATTATTATATGCATAATAAAGCGCTGCCTAGTAAAACATACAACTACATAAATATATTAATATAAAATGTATTAAATATTTAAATGTTAATTATTTATTTACCTTTGATGGGATTACAGGCCGCCAATATTCTGGCCGTCCTACCACCTCGAGTTATTGGCATTATTTACTACTTATTAGCTAAATAACTGCACTACACTATCTCCGTATACAAAACACTACAATATAAACATAAACAGAGTAAATTATGATTAGTTTATTAGTTCTATTTAACTTAAACAAATGTCTACTGTGCAAAATGGACACCTACCTACGGTAATATTGAATTGTTTCTGACGGTTAGGGTAAGAACATTATCGGCAGTTTTATTTCCGTCTTTTTTTATTACATGTTTTTTAGCAATCTATCTTTTTTATGACTGTCAGTGTAACGGCGGCAAATGAGTAGAATCGCCGCATAAGTATAATAACATAAGAAAATCATAACCCTTAAAAAGACATAAGTATATTTATTACTTATTTTAAGGTAGATTTCAAGACGTCGGATATTTTAAGTATACATATTGAATTTTGTAACATAATGCACAACACTTGTAAGGGTTTAAGTGCATTTATTCCTTTTTAAGAAATATAGTACCATAGGAAAAAAAATTAAATAGACATGTGTTATTTTAAGTGATTTGTTTTGGATTTAGAGTTATATTATGTGCACATAGATCGCTTTGTGGGTTATTAAATTAATACATTTTTTGTCATGTGCCCTTAATAACAAAAATAAGTATAGGAAGGGATTATAGTTTACTTACGACCTTTTAAAGGACTATAGAATATTTACTTTTGATCTAAAATAACCAAAAACCCAATTTTAAACGAAAATCGACTTATGACCTTTTAAGTGCCGACCACAGAACTGATCGCGCTAGAATTTTTTAATCCTGATAATTTTGGCTCAAGTACACCTAATTCTGAATGTTCATGATTTTTTTCAGATTTTTCTGAGCCATCATTTTGGTGAGGTAAGGGTTTTGGTTAGGTAAGAGTTTTTACCCCTTAAATACGCTCCTGAATGACCCATTTGGTTTTAATTTTAAAGTGTGATTATCCCTTTACAAAATAGTGTTGAAAAATTGGGAAAAAATTAGATAGAAAAAAATACAGAGTGATTCAAATGTACCGATGTCGAGGACAAAAAAAGTCAAAAAATCTAAATTTAATCGGCGATTGCTCCCTTCCCATAAAGAATGAAGAAACTAAAAAATATGGATGTCATGTATTTCGACGAGCTCTTTCAGATGACGTGTATGGGATTTCAATTTGAACCATTTTGACCCCACAAAAAATTAAAAACCGTGAAATATTTGGGTCAAAAATCGAAATTTCCAGTTTTCTTAATATATCCATTTTCCAGTGATTTAAGGTTTAGGTAAATGTATTGCAAAATGAAAGTAGTTGAGATTTTAAAGTTCAACTTATGAATCCCTTTTTCGATCCGACATTTTGATTTCGAGTTATTAGGTACCAAAGAGGGAACTGCAAATGGCATTTTTCTACCTAAAAAAAAAATTAAAAGAATTACTTGTCATTTTCCTATCCTCACCAGTTTCAATAGACTTCTGAAGCTGCGGGTCCTCTACAACCTCCGAAAATTTACTTCGATTTAATTCACTTTTGCGACCTGTACCTGATTTCAACGGAAATCGCGGAAATTTCGAATTTGACGTTAAATAGCTCCGAAACGAAGCAATCTTTGTAACTAATTTTTTTACTGAAGCGAGTTGCACTATTCCTCTAGGAACCCAAAAAAATCGATTGCTCTCTTTCTAACTGTTCCCGAGAAAAACGAACCTGTTCGACTTTGGGTTAAGCTTTACGTTAATTTGTAGATTGAAATTAGAATTGAAATTATACCGAAAAGTAGACACATCTTTTCTAGCTAAAATATCCTAGTAATTTTTTCCAAAATAATTTTTTTGGGTTTCTAATGACTTTCTTAAACGATTATGCAATAAAAAATATGGGCATATTCCTTATTGGCGTCGCAATTCTCTATTATGATTGATCAGATCAGTCTGTGTAGAAAAGTACAGCTTTTTTCTTTAAACATTTTTATAATATTTTTAAATTACTTAATATCTTCTAAAAGATTGCATTAGATATCATCGAAAGCTTCAAAGAATTAATTATACGCCAGATACAATCCCCATTAATTTAAGTTCCAACACAGTTTACGTTTTAAAGTTATATTAAGTAGCTTGAATGCAATCAAGATGAATTTCATACAACCCTTTCCTCAAACCAAAACCCCGGGAGTTTTTATACACTAATATAAAATTATTATAAAACCAATAGAACGTCTCCATAATTATAAATTATGCCATTGTGTCTAATCTCGTGAATATCTAAATTATAATAATAAATATAATAGATCATTTTTGATAGAGGCGTAATTACCACTAGTATTCACTTATTGTTTCGTTAGAAAACTCGCCGCAAGCGGCTCATTTTCTAACATGGACCCCTGCTCTAAAATGATGCTTTATAAAACTTGTACTTTAATACACTATTTTCTCGGTCGTGCAAAATTAGCTGTTTATTTGACCACTATTACTTTTATTATAAATATTTGCTAGTAAACGTAACAAATTACACTAAAAATACATATACATTAAAAACCTGCATTTGACGTTTCAAAATTAAATATTGCGTTAGCCTAGTTTAATTGCTTGTCACAGGCAACTTGATTTTATTGAACTTTCGTTAAATAAGGGTGAAAAAATAAAAACATGTTTTCAACTCTGAGCTACTTTTTAACATGTAGGCGTAAAAAATCCTATTTTTTATCAGTGTTAATTTAAAAAAGTTTAAGTTTGTTGACTAGTGATTTTTTTTGATATAATGTGCACATGATGTATGTAACAAATAATTATAAAGGCGTACCTAATACTGCAAATTGAACTAATAATCTTAATTTAACACCTATCTGAAGCCACAAACATTTTAGAATTTCACCAAAGTTTCACACAAATTTAGTATCTTGTTCTGTTAGCAAATTAATTTACACACCCGTACAACTTTGCCTAAATAACATGATCGCAAAAGTAGAAGACCTTAGCGAAGAACGGGAGCGAAGGAACCACGTTAATGAGCTCACCATTTGTTTAAAAATTTGTAGTGTTTGCATCGAAAATCTCAAAACTTTCTGACGTTTATTGATAATAACAAACTTAGCCTGTATGCATTTAAGCTTTATTTTAAACCAAAAAATAGCTGAATAAAATTTGTTGGGATGAAAAACTCATTGACTATCATCAAGAAAAGACGCTGCCATTACTTCATAACTTGACTTTTGTCTGCTTCATACATTGTGCATGTGTAGGACAAAGACCAACAGGTATAATTTTGTCTGGCCGTGCCACTGTAATGACTTTTCGGGTCGTCTCTATTCCACCAAGCAAACCTCCGACAAGACTGGGGGGGGGGGGGATGAAAAGAATCCATTTTTACACATAATTGGTACTGATGCATCATTACGCAAAATTTATGGATACAACAAAAATCACGTAAAATAGTACTGCACGATATTCCAAACTGCCTAAACAGTACAAACACAAAATTATGCCTAGATTACTTATGAATGAACCAGAAGACGTCACGTGAAGCGACGTTGCCAGATAAAAATGGGCTCTATAACACCTCAATCCCTAGAGGTTTTTCTCTTCCCCAAACCCTACAATTTTGCTTATTCCTCCGAGGTGCAAAGGAGCTTCGTCAGAAAAGATAGTTTTATTCCAAAATTCGGCATTAAATTTCTAAGATAAAATTAGCTAACGCACGGCCACAGCCATCTTTACTTTATCAAGCCGTGAAGAGACGTCTGGCAACAGCGCAACGTTGAGCCTTGCGGGTTCACTCTAAGCAAACGAATAAAACGCTGCATTGTAAAGATATGTATACTCGATTTGAAATTGGTTGATAGTAATAAATCATTTTTAGCAGCCGATTCCATAGGCGCACCTACCTGACGTGCCGGTTTGAACCCTATTTACTTATCCGAATAATTTAGTAATCATTATTGTCATAACAGGTAAAAATAATTATGCCGAGAATTCCGGGAACAATTAATACACAATGTTACTTTTCAGGTAGTTACGAAAAATTAGGTACCTCTACTTATTGGTATAAAACTGTGAGTCATTTTAAGAGCGAACAAACCTAATGCGAGTATTCTAGGACACACATTTGGGTAATTTTTGAAAATGGAGAGTCTTTCAGGATTTATTCCAGTTAAGCGAGCTGCGAAATGGCCAAAAAACAAAATATAATAGTGCTTCGGCTCCCCCCCTACCATTGCGAATTAAATCCGATCGAACTGGTATGGGCTCATGTGAAAGGTTATGTGGCTAGAAAAAATACCACTTATAAAATGAGTGATGTTCAAAAACTCTTTGAAGAAGCGCTTCAAGAAGTCAACGCGGGGAAGTGGCAAAGATGTATAGAGCATGTACTAAAGGAGGAGGAAAAAATGTGGCAATTGGATAGTTTACTGGAGAAAACGGTCGAACCACTTATTATCAATTTAGGGGAAGAAGACAGTCCCTCAGATATTTCATTTTCTGATGATGATTAATTTAAAGCGAAGAACTGTAATGACTTACTATAAATTTTATAGAATTTCAAATAGAAACATTTTTCCAAATTTACTTGTTTATTAGTTGCTTTATTGTTATTAGTATTATATTTATTCAAATACAAGGGTAACAAATTATGCCACACATCCGAATGTTCACTAAATTATATAATTATTGTGTTTAATATAAACTTAAACCCACCCGAAAGCACGTGCATGAGTGCAAAACATCACAGGTAGAATACTACCGCTTATTGTTCGAGCCTCGGGTTAAGCTTTGTATTCGACGCCCTTATCAGATCTATAGGAATGGAAAGTTTAATAAATGCAAAAGGGTCTAGACTTTCAATGTATATACTATTTAAAACTTGGCAATTTAGGTGGACCACTCTGTGTACGTGTTTGACGGATTTTAATGATTTATTACTATCAACCAATTTCAAATCGAGTATAGGTGTACAATGAATCCATTTAATTTTATTTTGTGTCACTAGTCATACCAGAGAAAAATAAGAAGGAGAGAATAATATCTCGTCTTCCCGCCAGCTCGACCACGCTATGGCCTTCAAACGGCAACATCCCGAGATTGACGCGTGGGATTCGCACAATACCTCCCGACATAGCCAGTGCTGTAGCAACACGGCAAGCAGAGAGAGTTTTCTGCGGCGCGTCTCAATACTCACTCTTAAGGTGCGTTTCCTATGGGGCGGCTGACGCTCGCGGCTGCCGCACAGCGTCTGACGCCTAGTACTGCTCATGCAATTTATCCGTTTCTTTCCGAGCGTCAACGTCAATGGATATTCTGGCGTCAGCAGACGCTGAGCGGCAGCCGCGAGCGTCAGCCGCCCCATAGGAAACTCACCTTTACTGTACTTTATAATAACCCAAAATCTGCAGCGCACGCCCGTGGCAGCTTGCTTCAACCTCGGTTTGGAGGTCATAGAAAGCAAATCGTATTTATGAATGAAATCCGTACGAGATATTCTTCTCTCTATATTATTTTTCTCTGGTCATACTAGGAAGTTGTTCTACTTGGATATAGTTAAATAATACTATTAATACTGATAATAATTTAGTTTGCTTATTTTACCAATATTTAGCAATTAAATAGGTACTAAAAATCTAATGTCCAGCAAAGACGACAGAGGGGCTTGTTATTCGATAGTTATGATAGTTAAGATAGCAAGGTTAGTATAGGTATTACAATACGAATATGAATAACGAAATTGCCCGACTCTGTACCTACTTTGTAGCTCGTTTTGCACATGACCTAATCAAAGTGACCATCTTTGATAGTTATACTTTATGATTTTGCGCATAGCGTAACTTTTGAGTGGATGGAACCCATTTAAGTTTTATTTTCTCTATCCCCTTTAAAATCACGATCTACCTATATATGGTCGCAACTGAGTTACGACCAAATAAGTATTTTTACCTATGCACCTATGCTCATTGTTTTATTGATTCTATTAGATTTCGTAGTAACTTCCTGGTCAACAGCAATGTTCTATAATTTTATTTTAATTTAACATTTATTTAACTGAAATTCACTGCCCACACATGTATTTTTCCCTAGTTTGAACAAAATAATTTGCATAAAAGTAGAAGGGTCGTCAAATAAATGATATAAGCTTCAGCTTCAAAGGCGATGTTATTATATTATGCAAAATAAGAGCGACACATGTATAACGAACTGAGTTCAAAGTGTGTCAGTATTTTTCCATGCCCACAGTAAATTCATTCATTTTCTTGTAAAAATAAGGCCATATGCGGGATTCTATCCAAGATAAAGTTTAATGATGACTATTAAACTCATATTTTTTACAGCCAATCAAAATATAGCATTAATAGAGTTTTACTTGTATTTCATCGAGAAAATTATGATCGGTAAAATTTTGCAGCTTTTTAAGGCATTGAGACTCCCAAAAGAACTCTATTTTAAATCGATAATTATTGTTGGATCGGCTCTAAAAGGTGAATTGGAAACGGATTTACACTTCATTCTCCTAGATTTTTTTTAAATTTTACTTACTTTACTTTACTTAACTTTTTTAAATTTAACAGTGGGAAAACGAGGTTTACCACGACCGTTAGTGGCACTCGTCGCTACAGGGACCAGGATACTTTGGCTCCTTGGCTTCTTGACGTTTGACCCGATTAATTTTTTGCTCGGAACCTTTACAAAGTATCAAAAAACATCCTGAGCAACCCTAGAACTGAGCAAACCTGTCCGAGAACGTATTTCTAAACTCCATGGCCACAAGAAGACATTATATTATTTCTCAAGCAAAACATAATTTCTAGGTTAAGGTACCTAGACAGGATTAATTTTTTGCTCGGAACCTTTAAAAAAAGACAAAACAAAATTTTTATGGAGGAAGGAGTATTTCCAATACACTTTTTAGAGGCGATTTCCTAATTTTGTATATTTTAAATGACAAAAATTTAAAAAAAAAGTTCCATTCGGGCCCGGAATCGAACCAACGCCTGCGGGTCTTTTTCTTTTTAAAGGTATATATTATCGGTAAATATTTTCTACTACAATGGTGTACACAGGTAAAAAGAACAAAAGGTAAAAGTTCACGCTGGGAATTGGCCGGTGGCCCTCCTCCCAGCGGGTAGACCGGCAAGCCGGGAGCTGGTGGCAGCTCTGGGGACACCATGTGCAGTGCAGGGGGTGGTCAGGAGGCCGTTTGATCAGACGAGTCCTTACAAAGCCTTATATTCGGGAATTGCATAAGCTTAAAAAGTGAATTTCTAATACCTTAGCTATTTACATATGTTTGCAAGTTCGTTAATAGTGGAAAAAATATATACAAAAAACCACTTCGTCTCAAAATAAAAGAAAGGTAGCTGTTGTTGAACAGGTTGGGTGTTATTTTTGCTAGGTTAACATTTGGGTTACACTGCTGACCAGAGGGGTCGCAGGTGGTAACTATATGGGGGGAACATAGCTCTGCCCACGGCATTACAGGCATGTGCTCTGATTGGGCTGTCTGGAGCGCGCTCGCTAACCACAATCGCTGCTAGCTAAGCGTCGCGCCCTCCAGACAGTAGGCCGCTACTGCGTGCTTAAATTTACTGAATTCGACCTGGAGTCGATGTAACATCGAAGGGGAAGAGGAGAGGAAAGATATATACAAAAGCTTACAAACTACTATTTACAATATATATACATACACAAAATTATTTACAAGAAATATTTTGGGGTTATAATCATGAACTACGTTAGTTTGGTGTGTGCATTGTTAGTGTTCTTGGTGTTTATAGGGTGTGTGTGGTCGGTTCTTCGATTATATACAGGAGAAAACCCGTTAAAAAGAAAGTTAGTCAGTTACCCACACTTTAAATTTTAAAAAACAAGTAAGGGTAACTGGCCCCCTCTGTATATTTCAGGTGAATCTCACTATATATCTTCGAAAAACAGTGGTAGGCGCTTGTATATGGGTCCGTGAGTGTGTGACATCCTCGGGTCGTAACGCGTGTCGGTGATGTTCGTGGTCAGTCTGGAATTACGTGGCTTACTGCGATAGAACTTCTCGCTAATTTCAGTCACGCAATCCCGTATAGTAGGCATGTCAGTCATCGCATGTAAGTCTACAATTCTTGTGCGTCGCCTTGCCGACGTGACGCATCTGAGGAGCAGATTCTGCATTCTTTGCAGCCTGGCAAATTGCGAATCCGATGCAGAACACCACACAGGTGCGCCATATGTCAAGACCGGTCTAATTATCTGTTTGTATATGGTCAATTTGTTCACAGGGGAGAGGTGTGACCTTGGGGAAAGAATGGCATAGAGGCTATGCATTGCCATGAATGCTTTGCGAAGAGTGGCTGTAATATGAGGCTCGAATGACATTCTCTCATCCAAAGTCACTCCCAGGTATTTGACCCTGCGAACTGGGTTTATGTGCGTGTTGTCGATGGCCAGGGGTACGAAAATTTTGTTGTTTGTGTGTTTTTTCGTTAGTACTGTACATTCTGTCTTTGTTGGATTAATTTGGATTTTCCACTTGTCATAGTATTTTTGTAAGTTTAGTAGGTGTCCTAGTATTTGACGTTTTGCCACTTCAGCATAATATGAATGTAATGTGAAGTGCATCGTCGGCGTAGAGTCCTAATTTGGTGGTGGGGTGTTTGGGGGTGTCAGCTGTGTGCAGGTTGTACAGTATTGGTGACAGGACAGTACCTTGAGGGACACCCGCAGTTAGTTGTCGGGGGGCGGAAAGCTCTGCTTCCACTCTCACTCGGATTTGCCTATCGGATAGGTACGAATTAAGGAGGGTCACCCAGTGGAGGGGGAAGTGGTGGTGAAAGTAAATTTTGTGTAAAAGACCCTTGTGCCAAACCGAGTCGAAGGCCCTCTTTATATCCAAAAGCAGCATGACTGTATTCTGCTGCTGGTTAAATTTCTGCAGGACATCCTGTACAACCTTGGCTATGAGCAAGGTTGTACTGTGTCCCGCCCTGAAGCCAAATTGCTCGTCTGGAATTTTGGCATCTAAATCATTCGCCTTTAGTTTCATCAAGAGGACCTTTTCTACGATTTTTGACATTGTGTCGGGCAGTGCAATTGGTCTGTATGAGTCAGGTTCTGCAGGGTTTTTACCTGGTTTTAAGATAGGTACCACGACTGCCTCCTTCCACTGTTTGGGGAAGTGCTGTAAGAGAAGGATGGAGTTTGTAATGTGCGTCAGTTGTACTAGAGCTTTCCGCGGGAGGTTTTTCAGTAGAATATTCGGAATATTATAAGGACCCGGTGCCTTGTTATTAGACGTGGTCCTGATAATTTTCAAAATTTCGGTTGGTTTCAGAATTAATTTCGTGAATACCGGCGGCGGAATTGGATATTTTTGTTTTAGTACATTGTCAATGTCTTGTGTGATTCGTATTTGTTCATTAGTCGTATCTGGGGTGCTGCTATAAACCTCTGCCAGGGTTTGCGCCAGCGTGTCAGCTTTTTGTTTGTCAGTTTGTATTAGGTTAGGCGAAAGAGAGGGGATTTTTTCAAACTTGCCTTTAAGTCTCTTGGCAAGCCTCCACAGAGAGTTGTCTTGGACCGACAACCCCCGCAGTGTGTCCTGCCAGGCTTCGTTCTTGTGACGATTGATCCTCTCTCTTATCGTCCGTTGTAATTGTCTCAGTCTGTCTCTGTCTTGCGGGCGTCTGTAACGCTGCCACTTCCTCCTTGTGTTATTCTTGAACCTGATGAGGTTCAAGATTTCGTCTGGGAGACGATCTTCCTTGCGTTGCAGCGTTACTTTCTGCCCTACTAAGTCTCGCGCACTCTGTATGTTGTTTGTCAGTCTGTCAACTTCCGCCTCTAATTGGTTTGTTGTTTGTATGTCATTGACGATGGTCACATTTTGGTTCAGGTAATTTCGGAAGTTTGCCCAGTTTGCATTTTTAAAAATGATTGGGTCAATAAGCGAATGCTTTACCACTGCACTACGCGGCTGATGCTACAAAATTGGTAAACCTGTTAACAACGCAAACTGTGAAAGGTTCAAACGTCAAGCAGCCAAGCAGCCAAAGTATCCTGGTCCCTGTAGAAGCTATTGTTAGTGGCTCGCCTTTAATCAAAGCATATTGTGTAATTAGTTAATTCAACATTATGTCCTCTCTTCGTAAGAAGCCTTATACGTAAGAAGATCATGCCACATGGACATGTTAGGCTTAGTCAGGATTGCTTAGGTTTGTTTAGGCTTCTCTTGTCTTTTTAGTAATTTTTTATAATACTGAAATCTGCTACTTTTATGAAAAAATTAACATTATAACCCTAATAATATATCTGAACACACTAAACATGGCGACTGGTTTTAGTGTTTGTCAGTGAATACATTTTTGACAATTATTGGATATTTATCAACTTGGTAATTGTTTCTGAAACTGGTATCTAAGGCAATATTGACAACATAAACAACAGAGTCAATAGTTTTAAAAAATATTGCGGGTTTTGTGAAAGAAATTCTGCAGCGTTTTGGTGAAAGCTCAAATGGCGAAATCGATAAAGCTATTGAAAAATTAGTCTGGAGATTATCTTACCAAATACCACTCGTCTTTCTAATTTTTTGGAATAAACTTCGACTCGGATTTTTATTGCCGCCAGCATACATACTATTACTTAGCAAGTCGTTTATTCCAGTTTATTCGAAAAAATTAGGACTCCTGATATTTCTTTCGAAGGAATATAGTTACTATGGTTTTAAATTATTGTCCAAAAATAAATAATTCCGAAGCTAGTGGTTGTCATGTTATTGTAATCGGTCTGTGTTGAAACTGTCGCGTTTTGGTTAAGATTCTCTGGAGAAAATAGAAGAAGCTGTACAACAACAGTTTCCATTAATATCATAAAAACCAAGAATTATATGTGGCATCAATTTATGGCGTTTTGTGACGATCGAAATTATCGATTGCTAGTAACCACACCAGTATCGGAAGTTGCAAAAATACTTGAAGATTGGGCATTTAACATAAAAGAAAGTTGAGAAGATTATAGGGAGAACAGTGCAAAATTTAAACAATGAATGAAGTCTACTTACTTGCCAGGGGTACATGTAAATACGTAAAAAATGAGAATCAGTTCTCTAGACCACCTGAAGATGCCTTGTACTATAAGGATTTGAACAAATAATGTTAAAACCGCTATTGTCCGGGCCATATGCCCCTCCGAGCGCTGGATTACATACCAAAATTTGCCATATTTTGACTGACACTGTTAGACGACGAAATACTTGGTTTGACTGCAAGAAACTACCAGGAAGAAGGAAGCTTTTTCTTTAGTTAGGATGTCGTTACCTGCAGACCGGTTTCTAACTCTTTAGTTCTCGTCAGTACAGGATAAACGAACATACCTACCTACCTGACTGCTTGAAACTGCTAATGGATGGTGCTGCCTGTGTCATGCTGCTTATGCAGTTCGACATGGTTAGCTTTAAGGATTTGCTGTTTCGGAAGGTAGGTATGTTCGTGCATCCTGTACTGACGAGAACTAAAGAGTTCGAAACCGGTCTGCAGGTAACGACATTCTAACTAAAGAAAACGCTTCCTTTTTCCTGGTAGTTTCTTGCAGTCAAACCAAGTATTTTGTTGTCTAACAATGTTGGTCAAAATACGGCAAATTTAGGTAAGAAATCCAGCGCTCGGAGGGGCACATAGCCCGGAGAATAGCTGTTTTAACATTATTTGTTAAAATCCTTATAGTATAAGGTATCTTCAGGTGGTTTAGAGAACTGATTCTCATTTTTTAAATGTGTAAAATTTATTTGGAATTCCACCGCGATGCCAGGAAAAATATTTTATCGAGTTTAATATTTCTTTTGACCCATTTACCGACATACGTTTAAAAAAAGGTCGAGATGCGCGGAACGCTAAAAGAAAAATGCTACGAAAAAGGTCAGATAAACGTAAGAGGAGTGCTACAGCTTTAGACATAGAAGATATTTATGATATGACCTCTCTCTGGAATGAAGATTGTCTAGATAAGCTGGAGAATAACAATGAGGCATGTTAACGTTAAATAACGTTTTCGTATTTTTTAGGCTTCCTGTATAAAAACTTAAATTTTTCATAACGTGAATCCTATTTATTGTAAAAGCAAAAACTTTCGAAAAATCTTACGAAATTTGATCCATTTGTCTTCTTCTCAAGCCCAATATCCGCGGACATACTGTAGAATTTATAACTACACAAATATAAAATCGTTTATTAGACCAACTTTTTGTCCGTCTGAAAAAGTTCTCAGTGTGCTCTTATACAGGATGTTTTAACAAATATATGCCGTCGCCATCAGTGAGGAGATTCCCCACCCAAGAATAATAAGAGAACACATAGTTCCTAGAAATATCCGGTCTGGCTTTGCTTCTGAAATACAAGCTTCTAAAGTGTTTTATTTTCCCGCTCTATTCGAAATATTCCCGAAACGACTTCAGCACTTTCAATGAGATTTGGGTTGTGAAAAGTACATAAAATGGTGCATATTTTAGCATCAAAATGGTCTGTAAAGCTTCACCAGGGGCGTGCGTACAAACTGGCACTGAAATAATTTTGTAATAAAATGTCTACATCAATGACATTTTTACTTTTTGTTATGTGGACAGTTAAATGCTGTTGAAAAGTTGCTCCCGTTGGACCCGTGACTCCGATCCGATGAGTACAAAACAAGCGCACAGTGCATGGAACCCAGTATTTTTTGTAAAATCGATACCTGTTACTTGTACCTATGTGTTATGCGCTCATACCTGTTACAAAGTGCCTGTTACTAGTATTTTATATCATCTCTAAACGATACACCTGACACTGCATGCGAAGGTTTTCGGCAACTTACTTGGCAGACGCTGCGCTGGTGTCGATACATCCATCATTAAGCGACGTAGGGGATGGAAATCTGCAGCAGTCACTGAGAGTTATGTTGAAAGTTCAGTAAAGAATAAGAAATTCATTTCGGATCCTACTGCAGGGTACAAGTAGGTCGACAACATGGATTTATTAAGAATGGATACGGGATGATTTAACATTCTTTGAAGCCAAAACAAACCATTCTAGACGACACTGTAAACACAATTTGTAAACATTGGCCACATCCTATTTTACCTTGTATTTTTGTACAAAAAATACGTTAGAAGCATCACAAGATTTACTAAAAGTAATAAAAGCCCTGAATTATTTTAGTTTTCTGCTAAATTATAATAAATTTAAGTTAAAAAGGTTTTATTATTTATAGGTTATGTTATTTCTAAAGGTGTTTATTTAAAGTTGCTCCGAGTCATTTATAAATCTGTAAATCGCACTTTTTCTTTCCTAGTTCATTTGACAAAAACGTACGTGTAACCGAGTGTTCAGACCGAGGTTCAGCCGTTTTCCTAAGCAACCAGCACAGACAGCACCACTTCTGAGCTCCAACACTCCAATGCTATTTTATCTTTTTCTACTACCATTCTTGATTCAATTGCGTAGTTCGTAAACTAATCTCCTGGGGGAAATGTGTTCATAACAAATAACAAATATACCTAAGGCTTCACCTTCGATACGCTCACGCTCACATTATACGGACATCGAATCTTTTCTTAATAAATCCATGGTCGACAACCAGTATAAATTTACATTCCGAAGAAAAAACGTTTTGCTTAATAATATACCTGGTGTTAATTTTTACAATAAATATTTACCACCTAATATAAATGTGTGGTTCAAGTTCTTAAATTCTTTAATTTTTATTTGATTATATTAAAAACTCCCTAGGGGATTTTTTAAAAAATTATTTCCCTAGGAAATAATTTGCTTTTTGTGTCACGACTCTGACATCAGAAAAATTGATTTCTACTACTGTTCGTGAAAGAATTCAATTTCATTATATTGCGTACGTTTTAAGACGACATTAATTATTGTATAAATGTATTTATTATTTAAATTTATCTGAAAGCGGTGGAAATGGCAATGAACTACATAACAAAATTTCATTTACATTCTAAAGGAAGCAAAGATCGGAAAAGTATTAAACATTAAGTTTTATTAGGCATTAAACTAACGGTACTATCAAAGAGCAAAAAAAATCAGAGGCGTTCATATTTCTTACAAAACTATTTCAGTACCAGCCTGTACGCACGCCCCTGGAGAAGCTTTTCATACATTCTTAATATCAGAAACGAAATAAGAGCGGACCTGTATTGACAAGAATTATTTGACTTATTTTTGGTGTGGAATTTCTCCACAAGCGCTGACACATATTCTTAAAATACCCTGTATAAGAAATGTGTTCAATCAGCCATTGTCAAATCGGTCTCGTAATACAGGGCGATAAAATTGGGCGTATAGAGTTTTTATTTTACATATAATGTGGTCCGGTTTTTTTAAAGATGCTACAGTTAAACACACAACAGATCTATCAAACAAAGAACTAGGGACGAGTAAAATTAGTAAAGTGTCCTCAGGTCTGTTTGTGGCCTAACTTTTCGGCCTTCCTTTCACGGCCTTTCGACCGAACACTAAATTACACAATTGTCATTGTCAATGTACCAGCACAATAAATCACAGCACAGAAATATTAAACATTGTTGTTTGTAACTAATATGTATTAAATTGCAGCCTTTGTATACTGAAATAAAGCATCTACTAGCTTATCTAGTAGCTAAACAGCCTGGAGAACTTCAGTTTAATCACCAAATTTCCTGACCTTTTCGTACAAATAGAGCTTTATACGAGTATTATAACTTTGTAGTTGTCAGCAAGTAACAGCAACAGATTTAATAATGTATTTTAGGTTTTATGTGATTATAAATCTTTAGCTTGCTTTACCTTTTATTTTACGTAGTGGCTATTTGTCCGCCGGCGGTAGGTTACAGTTAGGCTTAGAATTCCGCCGCAAGGCGGACTCATGCAAATAATAAGAACTTATCCGCCGTAAAAATTACAGTGCGGCGGAACGCAATGGTTGATAATTCATTTTCCGCCTTTCGACGGATTTTACTGCAAAGTAGCTAAGATCCGCCGACAAAATTTTGGCAAGCTTTATAATTTATATATCTATATAAATAACACTCCAAATTTACAAGTTGTTTTTCCCACAAATTTCTAGATCAGCGTTAAAAGGTGAGGTGCGGAGTTGTGAAATACGTTCTCAGACTGGTTTGCTCAGATTTAGGTTTCAGCAGTATTTTTTCAAAATTTTTTATCTATCTTTGTTGAGTTTTTTACTGCGACTGCACGATTCGTGTTGGTATAAAATTTTATGAACTCAGCATCCAACTGACATTTTATTAAATAAGATACTGATGAAACCGAAAACTGAACAAACCTGTCCGAGAACGTTATTACTACCTGACAAGGAAGTAGACATTCTGTGTTATTACTACCTGACAGTAAAAAACTCAACAAAGATAGATAAAAAATTTAGAAAAAATACTACTGAACCCTAAAACTGAGCAAACCTGTCCGAGAACGTATTCACAACTTCGCACCTCACCTTTTAACGCTGATCTAAAAATTTGTGGGAAAAACAACTTGTAAATTTGGAGTGTTATTCATATAGATATATAAATTATAAAGCTTGCCAAAATTTTGTCGGCGGATCTTAGCTACTATGCAGTAAAATCCGTCGAAAGGCGGAAAATGAATTATCAACCATTGCGTTCCGCCGCACTATAATTTTTAGGGCGGATAAGCTCTTATTATTTGCATGAGTCCGCCTTGCGGCGGAATTCTAAGTCTAGCTGTAACCTAACGCCGGAGGACATATAGCCACTACGTTTAATTTAAGGTCCAATTTCTTATTCGGGTTTGCTCAGGTTTGTTGTTATATTTATTTAAATATTGGAGTGGGACAAGATAAAGATAGAGAAAAAGATAAATCAGGTGGGACGAGTGGGTTTTGTGAAGTCATTTGTTTTAAAAAGAAATTATGTTTTAGAATAGAAATCGTTTAAAGTTTTGTAACAATTTTGTCATCAATCAAGCATTTTACTCTCAAACTGTAAATTTCACGATTTTAAAATAATCCCGTTTATAGACATGTTTTTAACGTCGTTTAACCCTAACACATATGCTTTTCAGAATTCCTTGAATATAAAATAAAATATTAGATTATAACGGATTTGGAATACCGTAGACCTTTTATAGGATGTTACTCCTCTAATCTTATCATATATATTTCTAATATCCATTTCCAGATTAAACATGTCTTGTGCAAACCATCTTGATGTGGTATTTTAAGAATTGGACGTTGAAAGCTAAAGGAAAAATCTCTGTAGCCAATTTTCTTCATAGTCTGAAGACCCTAGCTATCCATAAATGGGAGGGATGTTTTAAGTTTTTGTAGCTGGACAGTAAATGGATGCATATGTAAAGCGGTTCTTGTAGTTCTTTTAGGAATAGTCAAGAGGGGAACGATGGTAGTTACTTTTTCTAAGCAAAATTTGTGAAAATATCAGTAGAAAAGGGACGGATTTCCAAAAGCGCGGCGATGAGCGAGAAAAAGAGAGTTTTCTTGTGAGGGCGATGATGAGTCCAATGTGTTGGATATAATCGACGATGTTGAGTGTCGAAGATGATGCCGCTCCCCAGATATGGGAAGGAGTATTCTAGGTTGGGTCTTATTTAGAAAACATAGAGAGTTGGAAGGGGAGAGGTATTTTTGGGTTCAAAAGGGGAAACCAAGTTTTTAGCAGCTGCTGCGGCTATTGAAGTAATGTTTTTCTGCCAGCTGACACCATGCTCAAAAGCAGTGCTAACTAGATCAAATGTTTCTTTGTTCTGCAGGGTTTGGAGATCCTGAGAACGAGATAGTTGCATAAATCTGCGTCTATTACTCAGCTATTGGTTGGATACTTGCTTAAGGTGACCAACACTAGAAAATGAAAAAGCAGGACACAGTGGCATTTCATATGTGGGACGAGAGGGATGGGAATAGTTTATCCTCTCTTATAAAATCCTTTGCTGGTAATTTTTTACGTTTATTTAATGAGAGGAATAATCCATAAGAACAAATATGACGAATTAACTGTTTCCAAGTTCGTATATTTCAAATCACAAAACAAACATGGCATTTTCAATGAAGGCTATTTATTTATTATAAATAGTATTATTTAGAAAACAAAAATTTAAAAAAAGATGCCAGGCATTTTAACGAATAATACTAACTGAGCGTTTCGACATTTGATAATCACAGAGGACATCAAAAGCTGAAATTGGTTTCTTCGAAATGTCCCTAGATCAGATCGTTTTATTTTCGTTCGATTTTGGTGTTTTTTAAGTGTTTTTGTGTTTCTTTTTTGAATACTGTGTGTTTTAAACATTTTAATTTTGGACTTTAAAGGTTTCAGAGACTAGATTTTCTTGGTGTTTATTATCTAAGTTGGGCGGTGAATACAAAGCTGATCCTGTATTTTCAGCCAACCTCTAAATATTAAATAGACCAGACTTCAACAGTGTGCCATAAATGACAAGTGGCTTGGCCACCAAAAGTTGACTACAGCCCATATACGTCAAAGGAAATGATGTAAAATCCCTGAAAAAGACCCGAAAGTAGGATCGACATACTTCGCACTAGTTGGTCTTGTATATATACCAAGAAGTTCAAAGACTTTTGTCGAACCATTCACCCGCGGTTTACGTTTAATCCAGCCGCGTATAGAGCTGGGAATGGACGACTAAAAGTCGATTTAAGGTTAAATAAAATTACAATGATTCGTTGCACTTAATGTCCAATCCTGATCCATCCTCTTTAGGACGCCTTTCAGAAAACAGGACTTTTACTGGGTTTTCTATTAGTGCGATTTACCCAGAACAGTGTTGTTAAAAAAGGGTAATGTCCTGGCAAAAACAGTACGATTGGTCACTTTACCTTGCTTAAAAAAAATTAATATTGAAGTCTAGTGTTAGCGTAACTGTGGATAGGTTGGTAGTAGAGGAGAGCAGGTCATTAATGTTAAGAAGAAATATGATGTGTGCCAGGACTAAACCTTGGGGTACGTCAGCATTGATAGGATGTAAATTAGATGAGTGGCCGTCCACTACGACAGATACTCGATTAAAAAGAAAGCTATTGCTACAGGTGCAAAATTTGGGAAAACGCCTGTAAAAGGGTTGCTTTTTTAAAGAATGCAGCATGCCATTCTTGAAGATCTTGAAAATGCCAAGAGAAAAATCTGGGATTGGCCCCGAAAATCAAGAGACTTGTTTCAGTTGTATGTCGTATGTGCCAATGGTCAGGAGACCAGCTGTATCCCTAAAACCAATAACTCTCCAGTCAAGACACATAAAGGTACATAATTCATTAAAGAAATAAAAAAGGCTTGTTTTAAACCGTCTTCCGCGAAATCGAGATACGTCTGTCGATTTTTTGCTGAGCAGGGTTTTAAAGAAAAAGTATATAGAATCTAGTTTCTTTAACCAATGTTTTTCTCTATTTCTCTCGAACCAACTCTTTTGAGTCAACACACATTTACCAACTACAGATAAATACCAGCTAATAAAGATTTAAAAAGAAGTTCCCAGTATGAGCCTTTTGAACTAAAAAGTATGAAAAAGTATATAGAATCTAGTTTCTTTAACCAATGTTTTTCTCTATTTCTCTCGAACCAACTCTTTTGAGTCAACACACATTTACCAACTACAGATAAATACCAGCTAATAAAGATTTAAAAAGAAGTTCCCAGTATGAGCCTTTTGAACTAATAATTTAAAGTCAGCGTATGTTGCTAGTTCTTATTACTATAAGGAATCTGCTGTTTATTTGTTTTATATACCATATAGCCTGTAGCTTACTTAGTAACTTAATAATGCTGGCCTATATAAACTTATAAAACTTCTGAGCTTATGCACCTGAATACCGTTCTACGCTTAAGTTAAAATAATAATATGCATTTTCTGCATATATATGCAATATATAAACTTTATATTTTACTGTTTTCCACGCTGCTAGTTTCACTTTGCATAGCTCTTTGAAGCTGAAACTCCTCGCTGGTATACCGAGAAGTTGCCTATTTTCCTTTCTGCTACTAATTTATTGTTAAGTAGATCTGGGGAAATTGCTTGTTCCTTTGCCGTGAAGTGATTAGTTCTGCTCCTGAAGGGAATGATTTGTTTAATAGTTTTGCTGATTTTAGAGGAGAATTATTATTAAAATAGCAGAATCCAAAAAACTTGTAATAATTTGGCTACTGAATAGTGAAAAATAATGTGCAGCAAAATGTCTTTACAGTGGTGCAGAAAAGTATTAAAATCAGATTTTAAATTTTATGTGTTTTCTGTCAGTTTAAATCTGGACGAAATCGAAATAAAATAATATTTTACATTGTCCTGTCTCAGCTAAAGAGTCATTATAAAACTTTATGAGTTAATTCAATATTCCAACCATTTGCAAATGGACTTTACCCTTTGAACGTGTTAAAATAAATGTGGTCATATTTTCTGGAAAATTCATAATTTTCCTTTTCTGTATAAAGAAGTTCTAAAATACCAAGCTGTTTGCAAAAATACCGTTCAAATAGGCTAATAATCTGCACTTATTACAAAATAAAGAGCCTATGTGAACGGTATTTTTGCAAACAGCTTGGTATTTTAGAACTTCTTCGTCTGTTCGAATTCGTTTATATTTTCCACAGATTTTTTTTCACTTCGATTACAATTAAATGCATCTTCTTGGTCTGTCATTGTTGTCTTCCATTCTGCAGTATTGCAGATTTCAACCACATAACACATGTTCAAATTATACACAAACGAATACAAACTATTTCCTGCTAAACACAACATGTTATTTATTTGAAAGTCAATAAATACGCAATACTTTTTTTTCAAGAAAACGAAATGATTACTTGATCAGTGAAATACTAAAATTCGAGAGTAGTGTAATACGATACTTCAACTAATAAAAATAACACAGTTTCATGAACTTGTCATAACTTGTCGATAGCGCGGTATATTACGAGTTTCAACTAGTAAAAAGTAAAAAATATTTTGGTATTTCAAATATTTAGAAAAGTTGTTTAGAAATTATTATTGGAGAAAGCATTTTACTCATTAAATGGGTATTTTGAGGATACTTTGTCATACTTATTTAATTAAATCATTTTGTAGTATAATGAGATTTATCGTGTTATTGATTTATATACCTGTTTTATATACAGGGTGTCCCGAAATTAGGGGGCCAAAGTTAAACAATGCATTCTGCATAGGAAAATAACACTAATTTGTTTAATAAACATGTATCGAAAAATGCCCCCTAACGGAGCTATGGCCCCCTAAAGAGGGGCCTATGATGATGGTTTTTTTCAAATAATTCCCACAGGGTTGAACATAAAAACATAAGTTTTTGGTATTTTTGTAATTTTGATATGCTGAATCTAGATCTAAAATCAAAACTATTAAAAGTTTATCATAGGCGTAACATTTGGGGGGGTAAAGGTACAGAAACAGCCCTAACTTTTTTATGACCTAATGTTTTAATTTTTTTTTCTGAAATTATGAAAATCTAGAGCTTTCTACCAAAAAAAGGTACTCTTGATTTACATCGCTTAGATGCACCATTTGTGAGAAAAAGGCCTTTAAAAGTAACACTGTTTAGCAAAGACGGATCAAGTAAAAATTAATCTTCCAATAAAACTTAGTGCCGGGCCATGAAATCGAATGTTTTACCAAATTTTCTAAAAAATAATGTTACTTTTATAAGCATATTAACGTTTATGTGGTTTTGTAAAAATAATTTTAGAGTTATGCATTCTACTACTAAGTTTTAGTGAAAATATGGGATATCTATGCTAAACAGTGTTACTTTCAAAGGCATTTTTCTCACAAATGGTGAATCTAGGCGATGTAAATCAAGAGTACCTTTTTTTGGTAGAAAGCTCTGGATTTTCATAATTTTAGAAAAAACAAATTAAAACATTAACTCATAAAAAAGTTACGGCTGTTTTTGTACCATTACCCCCCCCCCCCCAGAATGTTACGCCTATGATAAACTTTTGGTAGTTTTGATTTTAGATCTAGATTCAGCATGTCAAAATTACCAAAATACCAAAAACTCATGTTTTTATGTTCAACCCTGTAGGAATAATTTGAAAAACACCATCATCATGGGCCCCTCTTTAGGAGGCCGTAGCTCCGTTAGGGGGCATTTTTCGATACATGTTTATTAAACAAGTTAGTGTTATTTTCCTATGCAGAATGCACTGTTTAACCTTGGCCCCCTAATTTCGGGACACCCTGTATTTAGTTTTTAGCTTTGTCTACAAAGATCTAAGTATTTTTGACAATAAGACATATTTTGATTTGATTTGATTTTTATCAGTCTACCATATTATGGCTACGTATATAGAATTTTTATTTTTTTTGATTATGTTGCACCCATCACACATCTATGTAATTATTACGTACTGTAGTTGGATACGTACTGAATATACGTGTTTATTTTGGTCGGTGTACCTCAAGAACTAGCCACTAAAAACTACCCCTATTTTTTTCAATATTTTTTTTTTCAGCCTTAGAATTACTTGGCAAATTATAAAAAAAAATATGTAATGTAAAGCTAATTAGGAGCTTTCATATCGCTTTGGTTTCATTCAAATATTTATCATAGTTTCGTAGAAAAATAATTTTGAAGTTAGGGGTTGCAACCCCCATTTTTCAAAAACGAATGAAGTTAGGGGTTTGATAATTGGCCAAAAGTTATTTTCAACACCTAGCAATGTAATAATGGCACCAATGTCAACAAAGACGCCAGTGCAGATTTCATATGGAAACCCGGCGAGACCCTTTGAAAAAACAGAAATAAATTCGTAGTACAACTCCTCTCGTCCTTACATTTGTCAGTTTAATACATTGATTGTCAAACCAGACAGATCTTAGCAATAGTGTATCTGACTGTTACTTTTCGGATATTGCAATCAATAAAGTTTCTGAAGTTTTATTTTAATAGTGAAAAAATCGAGATTCGTGCTGTAATATAGTAAATTACACATCTAGGGAGGGAAATGCTTGATTTTTCCTAAGGTGCAGTAGCCAAAGGACGAAGCCCGAGGGCTAAAAAGCACTAAAGGAAAAATAGCATTTCCTCCCGAGGTGTATATCATATTTTTTTTACGACACATGTGAGTTTAAAACGAGAAACCTAATTTTATTTTTCTGAACCGAAATTCCGATGGTTACACTGCAAAAAAATCTAAAATTTCTACTATAGAGAGCAAGTTAAAACTTATCTGTCCCAGCCGACCATGACCTTCATCTGATGAGAAACGTAAAATTAAATTTGTAGAAACAAAAGCTTTGTGAAATTTCACATTTCGATTTTTTTAGGCTGTTATAATATTTGGGATAGCCGGAGCCTGCGGTGCTTACGAATTAATCAACCTAAGTAGGTATTGATAATATTGACTCTTAATAATATTCTTTAATAGTCAAACTTCCAAATACCAAGAATAACACATCCAGGACCTTTGTAGTCGCTTCGACGGTGGAAAAATAAATATGCCGACGGAATAATTTGCTTTTTCTGTCATGACTTTGACATTAGAGAAATTTATGTCTACTACCGTTCGTAAAAATAGTTATTTATACTATAAGGGATGTAAGTAACATTTACCAGTCGAGGACGAATTTTGCGCCCGAGCGATAGCGAGGGCTGGCAAAAAAGTCCGAGACTGGTTAATGTACTTACATCCCATATAGTATATAACATTTTCCCCCTCCCTGAATTGTATGTTTACCAGAAAATGCTGGATATATTTTTGGATTTTTATTATCATTACATTCGATAGCATTCTCATTAAATTATGAAGGCAGCCGTGATCCGTTGCCAGAGCAATATAAGCAGTTTTTATTTTATCAACAACGTCAAGTTGACAATTCATAATAATAATTTCAGATTATTATTTCCCTAGGGATGTAAGTTGACTTACATCCTGTCGTTAAGGGCAACCAATACCTTGTTGAGTAACTTTCACTTCCGTCTGTCAAAGCAGTGTCAAAATAGGTTGCTTACAATACAGGGAGGGGGAAAAAATATTTTCTTGTTAAAGTTTTATCTCCTACAGAGGTAAAAGCTGAGCTGAATGATACTTTAGTTGAGTCAGCTCCTTCATTTTCATCAGTTACTTGGGTTGCGGACTTAAAACTTCTGAAGAAATAGTGCAAGAGATTCATAAAAACGTTTTGAGTGATCATCCACTGAAGAATAAGCAACTTGAGGTCGAGAATATACCAAAAGAGCGGATGCATCATATTTTGTGTGATGTTTCAGATATAGGAAAGCTATTCGTGATGAATGTCGCAATGGCAGACACCAGAGCAAACTCTCATCCGTATCAGCGTTATAGACGATTCAGCTGATTATTTACGCCAATTTGTTACTGTAGATGAGACATGGATCAGCTACTATACACCAAAAACCAAATAGCCATCAAAACAGTGCACAGTTAAGGATGAACTCGAAGGATGACTCCGAAGAAGGCAGAGGCAATTCTATCCGCCGAAAAAATTATAGCGACCGTTTTTTCTTGGGATGCTAAGGAACTATTCCCATATATTGCTTAGTAAAGAGAAAACAATAAATTCAGAATATTATGCGAGCTTACCAGTTAAACCAAAACGTTCGCGAGACGGGTCCCGGTTTAGCCAAGAAGAAAATTCTGTTTCACCAGGACAATGCCTCTTTTCACAAATCAGTAATTATAATGGCAGAAACTAATCAGTTGAACTTCCAATTTGTCCTTTATGCACCTTATTTACCAGATTTGATCCCATCGGATTTCAGTTCCTTCCTGAGCTTGAAAAAATTTTTGCCGGCAAAAAGTTCGCGCTGATTCAGAAGCGATTGCTGCTGCCAACGCTGGAATAAATGTGTTGACTACAATGAGATTGATCAAAGATAAACACATTTGGCCATCAATATTTTGCTACTTTCTTTGTTAGGCCGAAAACTTTCCATCCAATCCTCGCACTTTATAAGCTGTATAAATGCCTAGCAACTTACACGCATTAATTCTCTTATAGGTGTTGTAAGTACAAATAGCGACCCTTGTAACGTGTACCCAAACCATACTTAACCGGCTGTTATTAGCTAGTAATATTTATTTTCATATAACAACTCAAATTGGGGATTTGGTATTATAACTAGCGAGCTGTTAGGGAGCATTTAGGGTTCCTGGGTGATATTAGCAGGCAGTATAATACCTATGATAATATGCAATATAAAAAAGAATATATAAAAGCAACTTGTAGAGCTAAAATTACTGCAAATGAAAATCGCATTACTTCTTCCTCTAATAACCCTATTAAAAGTATGAGGAATATCATTAACAAGAACACAGGAAAGACCAAAAAAAATACTGAATCAAATAATCTCACCTGTGATAATTTTAATACCTATTTTTTAGGTACTGCCCATATACTTGTGCAGGGTATGCCAGAGTCAGACATTGATCCTCTGGAGAATCTCAGGGGTGTTAACGTTCAGAGTTATTTTTCCTTCCCTGAGGTGACCTTCAATGAGGTTTGAGATATAATAGAAATAGATAGAAAAATCGGTAGAGAATCTGGTTTTGGTGACCCTCACAAAACTTGTAAACTCTTGTATTAGGGAAGGAATCTTTCCGGAGTGCGGTTTGTGTTTCCTTTGTTTAAGAAGGTAATCCGAAAGAGGCTGAGAACTATAGATTGAGAGGCTTTTAAAAATTTACAGCAGATAATCTTACCACAAGAAGAATTTTTTCCATAATACAGTGCGACCTCGATAATTCGGAGCCTTAGTAGATCGGATTATTCGGTAATCCGGCCAAGCATTTCAATTGCATTGTGTACTTTATAATCCGGATTTGATAGTACTCGTTAATCCGGGCCTGCGTTTGTAATTAAATTCTAGACTTCTTCATATAAATTATGAAGGATATCTAAAATCGATTGTGTGGGGTTCCCCTAACTTCCGAAATTCGGCCGGATCAGATGTCTGGGCGTTCACATAAGCAGTGCGTGCCTTTGTGTTGGCTACGCGCGGCCCGTGAAATTTTAAAGTTGTATATCTCTGTTGCTACTTATGGGACCCACGCCAAGTTCAGGTTTTTTAATAGTGGGCCTACTAGGAATGTTTTGGCGAAAAAAAAAATATTTTGTAATTTGCGAAAAAAACTTGAATTTTTGAATTGGCCCACCTGGGTAAAAAATTAACACGCTTAAATATTTTACTTATTATTTTTTCTAAACAAATTTTACATAATTTTGTCGACAATTCTTAAATTTTAAGAGAAAAAAATGTGTTAGTAGAAGGTTATCGTCATTTGAATTTTTTTAAACCTAAAATATAATTAAAAAATAATTCAAATGACTATAACTTTTTTGTTAATATGTATATGTACTATTTGCTAATTATTTTGTATTACATATTTCACTTTCCAATAAAAAACTGTCCCGCTTCAGTAATCCGAATTATTTAGTAATCCGGATCACCGCGGTTTTAATTAGTCCGGATTATCGAGGTCGCACTGTACTGTCCATAAATCTCAGGATAATTATTTTATTATTATATTACGAGTTTCGGTAAAAAAAACTCTCCCTACATTGTTAGGAAAACTACAGGAAGTTTTGCAGAATTAAATTAAGTTTCCCAACATTATTAAGGTAATAAACAAGAAACACTCTTCTTTGTCTAACTTAATAACGATAACAGTAATTAGTGCTTCTCCGTTGTTTGGATAAAAGTTTGAAACTACCATAGTTAACATAATAAGAAAAACAATGAGACTATTTGTGTTTACTATTAGTTTGGATTGGATGTATTTTTTTAAAGATTAAGGTGACCTCAAAGAAATTCATGATATGGACAAATATGGAGTGTTTAACGTCTTGCAATCTTTCTTTGCTATTATTTACTAACTAGCTGTTTACAGCCACCTTAAAACTTTTAAACATATTTTCATTCTCACAATGAAGTCATCAATATTGACACCATCCTGGTTAGACGCTCTCCATCTTTGGCAATTATGAGCTAAATCTTTCGATTCCATATGCTATTGCCTTTGCTAATTGATTTAAATAACAGCCTAATTCACCTTTTGGTTTGCCTACACTCCGCCATTTCCTTCACTCTGTGTTGGACCACTATCGAAATATGTCCGATAATCTGGTCTCTTCTTTTCTGTAACTTTTTCTAAATGGTTCTTTCTACCTTGACTTGATTCAGTACTTCCCCATTATTTGTGACCCTGTCTACCCTATTTATCTCTATCATTTTTCTGCAGCACCACAGATATCAAATGCTTTTAAGTTCCATTTTTCTTCTTTCTATAGTACCTACCCAAGCTCTAAACCAGTAAAAGGCAACTGCTTTTAAGAAAAGCTTCCTGTTTCCTATCCTTCGTGTTATCGTGTTCTTTCTCTCCCTTTTAAAATAGCCAGTGGAAGAACAGAAGTTAATTCTTATAAGTAGAAGTCGTTAGAATATCTGTAGAAGAATAGAAGAAATTACGACATATAGAGAAATAGGGCACTGGCTCCAGCACTATAAGCATAATATAATATGTAAGTTAGATGAGTGTTTGCCAATCGAAAGTTGTTGATCCCTGCCTAGGATATATAAATAACTGTTATAACGTTAGTATAATAGCCTGCAAGTAGCTCGTTAAAAAACTAAACTAGTAAAAAAATTATAACTAGAAATTTAAAATTAGTTTAGTTTTATGTTCTATAATATTCAGAAATGTTAATGTGCCAAATCAAGATAACCTTTAAACTATTCCTGTAACGACGGCATGTTAAATACTACAAAACTTTCCCTTATCTCGCTAGTACTATAGCTTGCGTTTATTTGAAGTTTGACCCAAAGTAACAAAATTAATTTTCTGCAGACGTGATCACGATTTGCTTTGAATTTTCCTGTTAGCCATGCTCCTTGTTTTATTTTACATATCCCAAAGAGCTGCTGCCTTTGAAGCTAAATTCTCGGTAGTGTTTATGGTAAAGCGGCCTAATTTTCTGTGTGTATTAAAGATGAACGAATTTTCTAGAATGTGTAATGATTTTAGATCTAAAAAGTTGTGGAGATTTTATCATTTAATTTCAAATTGATAAGTGATTTTTTGGTATAATAACTTCGTTTTAGTGTTCCTTAAAAACGGAACACTTATTGAATCATTCGGTATCCGTCCATAGTCGATTTTCTCTGCAACTATTCGACGTAAAACTTTGAAATTTCGCACAGAGATAGGGTGTTTTTTAACAAAAAATATTTCTCATGATATAAGGAACAACTTTTGTCCTTACACGTTTTTTAATGCTCCGCGCATACGCGATGTGATACGGCGTTGGTGCTGTCGGCGGCAGGTAGCGCGATGGGCGGACATCGGGCGGCCGAGGTTTGCTCAGGTTAAGTGGTGGGCTGATGGCATGGAACACTAATTGTGCAGGTATAGCTTGCACTTGACCGAATTTTTTAAATTATTTTTTTTTGTTAAAAATATGATTAAAATGTAAAGTTCTGACTGACTGACATATCAACACCCAAGCTGAATCATTGACCCTAGAAACACCAAATTTAGAATATACAAGTAAATTTTTATCCTACAGTGTAGACACCCACTTAGAAGCAATTTTTCAAAATTCCTGCCCTAGGTGAAGAAGGGTAAAGTAAATGTTCATGGAGTAAGTGGCAACATTGCCGATAAATTTTCTCGGTAACATGCAATACCTATCAGCAGCACCCGTGCACGGTACCACAGCCTCCTTTAACAAGGGAGCCATGAATTAGATAATCTGGCAACACAGCACGGTAGACTGGACCCAGTAATCGGCTAATAGCGTGTCGCGTACGCACTTTTAAAAATACCTTTGTAGGTTAAACTGTTTTAAAATGCTTGACGTTAAATACTATTAATTAATGCCTGCATAGTTTTCATTTTTGACTTTTACGGCTACAGATTGTTATTTTCTCTTGGTCTAAAGTGGTTTACCTACGTTGATTTTTAACATGAATTTAAAACATGAATTTATCAAACAACGTCTAGTTTTCCAATAGACGATGAAACTAAGAAGTTTTGGTTACGCGCTATCCTCAGAGACAATTTCTCAGTGACTCGTTATTCAGTTGTGCGTTGTAAACATTTTGATTTAAATGATAATATTAGAAATGATACGAGTTTCCTTTATCATGTCCTAAATTACGGGATTGCGCAGTACCAAACCTAGTTATAAATCAACCAAATTATTGCTACACCAAAAAAAAATTTTTTAAGAAGGGACCCTAATTAAACTATTTAATTCTGAGTTTAAATAAGTTTAAGTTCACAATTTTACTAGATTTTACAATTCAAAGCGTTTAAAATATTGTCGTATATCTATTGTTGTGGCGTTTCTTGCATTTTATGGATTATTTACCCATTATTAAATGTTAAAGTCAACTTAACAAAAACATTACTCATCATCGCCGTTTGGATAACTGTGGGTAGGTACCCCAAGTTTCTTCTTACATTTTGTTTAATATTTTCCTTTAATTCTACTAATTTGTTTAAGCCTCCTGCTTGCCACTTGACCCGTTTTGTTTAAATAGGCAAATTCCTTCTGCACTTTCGCTTATATTGGAACTCGACCTGCTTTAGACAAGCTTAGCTGACGGTGTTTCGTGATACCAAAATAGACGTACCTAATTTTCGGATTCTGATCAATATACGGCATTATAAATACTTGAAAGCTCCACTTGTAAGCTGTTAAAGAGACAAGGGTGAATATATTAAAACCAGTTCAGACGAAAGATGACTTTTTACGCAGCACATCAAAATAAAGGATTTGGTATTAGTATTAGGTATTTTGTTGATGTTGTTTTTTTTATTTGAGTGGTTCTTTATTGGTGTATTTCGTTACAAAATATGGCACAATTACTCTTAAAAAAAGTAATCAGCAGCGATTTCTAATTACAATCAATGTAATAAATTACAGTAATCGATTGCTTCTCAGTTCTGTAAATGATCGATGCATTTTACTTACCCAAGCAACACACAATAGTTGAATAAACATTTATTTTTCGTTTACACCACAAGTATAATTATGGTGTAAAGTTTACCCACGATAAAGGATAAAATGTCCGCGCGATATACGTTTCAGTATGGTGGACTATATCCAAATTAAAAACGTTTATAAAATTCGTATAATAATCTTGTACAGAAACACGATTATATGTGGTATAAATTAAACGTTAAAATATAGTTCATTATAATTAGATTAGTAACGTTTTTGATACACGTTTAATAGTGATTGATACGCTACGATGATATCTGGTAAAACACAAACATTGAAATATAATATAAGATCTACAAAGTGTTTACGCTTAAAGGACACATGGAATACTTTTTGATGCAATACATTTATGCGATGTATCCCATAAAGTTCGCATATTATTCATATAAGAAAGCCTAGCTATTTTGATTTCTTTGAAAATATTACTCTTCCTAACAACTATAATGTAGGAAAAAAATAAAAGCCTAGGAAGAAGGAACATACATATTTAATTATTGTACAAACTAACACCATATGCGTTTATAAACATACATATAACATATACATATAATATATACATACATACATACATACATACATACATACATACATATAATATATACATACATATAACAGCTTGACAAATAGAGTAAAAAACAAAATTTTGCATGAAAAAATTTATACAAGCTTACTAAATTAGGCGCACCTATGCTTTTTTATGAATATTATTATGTTGTTCTTAGTAAAAAAAATTATATTTATAATTTACATGTTGTGTTATATATTTAAATTACTAAACTTTCTCTTTCCTATTTATGACAATACTATAAGCATATTATGTAGTTCACAATCTATAGATTGTGTGCCGACTTAGCGTTTTGGAATCGATGTTGAGATTGTTTTAGCCAGTCCTGGCATGCTTGTGCGATTGCCTTATCGGTTGCTTCCCCAACAATCGGTATATTCTGGTTATTGCCTTGAAAGCAGATTTTGGTCGCCTCTGTAAAAATATATAATTTTTACGACTGTGAGGTAGCCATAAACAACAAAATTTCATTAAAAAATTCGCTGTTTCCATTAATCCGAATAATTACCATTTTGGTTTTCGGCGAATTTTGAGAATAATACTTAATAGTAATTTCTATAGTGGAATAAAGGTTAATACTCAACCAAAATTATACCAGCAATAATCAAAAATTTAACATTTATTTTATTATTCTTATTTTTTTACTAAAATTAGATGCTATTCGTTTTTCTAGGTTTAATTAGAATGATCTTGAAAAGGGGTGGACAAATAAAGCCCTATGGCAAGCTACTGTGGAACAGCACCTTTAATTTTAATAAAGCAAAAAAAATATCGCAACAATAATAATTGGGCAATTATAACACAAAAATGTTAATGAAAACAGATGACCTGAACTGTAAATACTTGCCTTATTAGCTCACAATGACTCTCAATCACACACGAAAAATAAACTTAAACAATAATTACTTATAGAAATCAATGGCGGCTTCATAATCCAAAAACGGCGTTTGTTCTAGGTATCTTGACTATCTTGTCTGATTTATGTGGCAAACTAACGAAGTCAATGGGAACCGCGTGTATCGTCACCAGACAAAGTCGGGATTACGGATTAGCCCAAAAAGGCGCGGAGATACGCGATTCTTCCCGAAACATGAGGAAACAATAAAGTTTACGAACACGTTTAATTCAAGTAGAAAATTTGGTGTATAAAACGTATATCATATACCTTTTAATAACACCCTTAATATTGTTTAACGACTTTTGACGGTTTAAGTGGCTCCATATACTGTATATCATCAAAAAGCATTAACCTCATATGAATATGCGAAAGTTCATATTTGTACAATTATTTTTAAAACAAAATAGTATAATATAGACGTATATTACATGGTTGACAACATATACGTTTACCGCTAACGTTTAATTAATATACCATAATCAAATATATTACCAAAATAGTATAATATAGACGTATATTACACGGTTGAAAACATATACGTTTATCGTTAACGTTTAATTAATATACCATAACCAAATAAGTACCAAAAAATGGTTGAATATACGTAAAATCAACGATAAGGCTTAATCGTGTGTTGCTTGGGTAGTTTCAATTGCGATACTCAATTATTATTCGAAAGGCCAACAACAGTTTATTTAACATGCACATCGGAACACTTAAAATATACGTTACTGGAAAATGATTTATTGATGTAACAATGAACCCTGTTTGCTAAACAAACCGAAATATCGTATAAAATATAGATCAAGCAATTTCCAATGAAAGTTATACATACAATTTTAAATAAACACTCATGGGATCGAATAGGCAGCTGCTAAATCAATTTAGTAAAATGCAGTACACACTAAATTCCTCGATACGAATTTAATCTAGTGCTACCGACAATAACAAAAACGCAGCTTCAGGAATAGACGAAACATCAGCAAAACTTTTTCATCACGCTAGCATGCTAGGTAACAGACAGTTTCACAGACTGATAAATTTGTTGTATTTGGGACAGCCCACATCGAGACCAAGAGTTATAGATCATTTACACGAGACCAACTACGAAGCCGTTCCACTAAGCCAATCCAAAGACAAAGTTAAAGACATTCCAATAAAAAATGCAATTGTCGTTGTCCAGTCCAGTTCATACGGTTGTGCTAGAGAATGGATAGGTGAATAGCTTTGTGAGCTAATTTAAAGAAAGTTTGAATTTTAGATCACAAGAAGATCCTCGAAATAATGAGAAAGAATTAACTGTTGAAAGAAGATGGTCGACCATGGCTAGCCAGGAGATCTACACTGGCTCAATCAAGTGTTATCTTAAGAGAATTAGAAACAGAAGACCCTGAAGAATACAAATTGTACATGAGAATGACGCCCGCGTTGATAGAAATTCTTCTAGGCTTAGTTGGTCCTAGTATAACAAAATCGGATAGGATGATGCGGGATTCTATCCCTGCTCGAGTAAAATTAGAATTGACAAGCACATATTTAATCTGCGGATGCAGCTTCAGACTTTTACAAAGGTATTTCAGAGTATTAATGCCAGCAATCTCTAATATGAACTCAGAAGTATGTGATGCTATGTGATCCGCAAGGCTTTGGAAGATCACACAAGGGTAAATATTGATTAGTTATTTATTGCTGTTCTACAAATTAAAAAGGCACAAAAACAAAAACAACACCTCTACACATTGGCACTTGAAGAGTTTTGAAATGTCATGTTTATTATATCAAATTATTGAAGATTCATGTCTTGTTCCTGTGTCGAAATCAAATTAAAATTTTTTGAATCTGTTTCTGAAATAATCTGCTCAGCAAAAATCCCAGTTTCGGTTTATGCAGTTTCTTGGTTCACATTTACCTCAGTCTCATATTGTGATTTGACTGATGCAGTGCCTGAAGTGCTTCCATGACCGTCAATAGGAGATACGAGATATTGATAATCTGAAAGTCGTGATTGATTCCGTTGTCGTGAACATTCCAATTCACTTCTGTGCCTTATTTTTTTTCAATTTATAACCAGCTCAGATAGATTGTATCTCTTCCTGGGCGATGATAGCATCTTCTTCAAGAAGAGACCCGTTGTATTCCAACATATTTTCCAAAAACATCAAATTTATTATCTTTTTCTATATTATTTAGGTTTTCTGAAATTGATTTGATATCTTGAACAACAGAATATAATTGGCGTGTGAGAGTTCGTTTGATATTTTTGGAATTTGATGGAGTTGCTTGCTCCCTGTTCGTCTTGATTGGTCAGCAAACTTGCTCTCTGATCCTCTCTCTTGATAGACCTGCTAGCTTATTGACGATCTTTGCTTGGTGGTTTTGCACGCTGCCGGTTCCTGTAGGTTGGTCTGCTTGGGTTTGCTTGGGCAGACTCTGCCTGCGAACCTTCTTAAGAGAAATCGGAATTTGAATATATTTCCAGCAATCTGTTACAATGAAAAATAGGTTTTAACCTTTTTGCAATAAGTGAAAACATGATGTAAGTACCTAATTTGTTTTATTATTTATATTTTGTTTTGTTGTCAGGTCCCCAATACAAATGAAAAATCATAGAAAAAGGTTTTCGTAAGCGTTGGAACTTTCCCAAGGGCTTGGAGCGATAGATGACAAGAATTTTAATATAATTACTCCCCCTAATTGTGGAAATAAATTTTTCAATTATGAAAAATATAACAGCATCATACTTCTTGCTCTGGTAGACCATGATTACTATTTTTCGTTTGGTAGTTACTAGATTTTAATTACTTCTGAGCTCTCTAAGATCTAAAATCGAAACCAGCGACAAAATAATTTGAACTGCTTGTGCAACACTTACCCCATCCACATGAACGGCCAAGCCCTACAGAAAAAGAAAACGTTCGATCTTGTTGGCATCGCTTTTAAATATAATCTCAGCTGGTACAAGCACATTACTTTAATAGCTACACCAGCAGCTAAAAATGCTTGGTTTTCTCTTTCGAGCCAGAAAGTACTTTTCCTCTTCCAACTTACACACTCTATATGTTTCCCAAATAAGACCTATCCTAGAGTACTGGGAAACGGCATCACCTCCGACACTTAACGTCCTTGATTGTATCCAAAAGAGAGCCATTCGACTCATCAATGGCCCAGTCCTTAGAAGAAAACTACCTTGTCTCGCTCATCGCCGCGCTGTTGGGGATTTATCTCTTTTCCACCGATACTTCCACGGATATTGCTCTGAAGACTTCGCTGCTATAATTCCCCCCTTGACTGTTCCTAACACAACAACAAGAGGCACATTACGTATGCATCCCTTTACTGTCTACAAAAGCCTATAGCATCACACTTCTCTCGCTCATTCATACCTAGGGTCTCCAGATTATGGAATAAATTTCCTGCAGATGCTTTACCCTTTTCTTCCAACGTTCAATCCTTTAAATCCCATATCAATAGACTACATTTTCTCTCTCTCTCTCTTCAGATGCCCGCGGTAAGTTAGTACTTAGGCTTGAAGCCTACATGGGCTGTCTCAAATAAAAAAAATACTGTCCAGCATCAGAACTCAAAAAAATTTCAACTTATTCTTAACGTTACGGAATAGTAAACAACGACAACTCTCTATCCGACCGTTTTCTCTATACAAAGAGGCCAATCGCCGGTCATTTGCAACTTTAAATTCGTAAACAAATTACTTTATTTAAACGCCGAATGTTGCTAATTTTAGAACAGATGTTCGCTTTTTATTACCGATTCTGACTATTATTCAATTTAAGGTCTACGGAGCGCGAATGTATTTGCATTTGTACTAAACACATTCAGCGAGTATTTGAAAATCGATTGATAAATAGGTGTGTAACTGCTAATTACATTACGCTAAAATTATAGCGAAAAGCTTTTCTGGCAAAGGCGCGTAGGCCATAAAGTGTAAAGTTGTAGAGATTTTCGCAAAACGAAAGCTTTACAAAAAAGGTCCATAAATTAATTAATTTTTCCGAATGCAGGTTTTAGACTTAGAACGTCACAAATTTTTATTAATATGAGGCATATGAGTGATTTCTTCGCTAATTTTATCAGAAGATGAATCCAGTACGATGGTTAATCTTTCAAAGTAGGTAAACAGAAATACTTCCACAAGCTCAGGAAGCTTTGATAAAAAATAAACCATATTTTGTTATTGTCAACTGCATAGTTTTTATTGGCATTTTGTAATCCACCTTTTGGCAAGAAGGATGCAAAGAATTATTACCTCGATGATTATCACTATTATGAGGAGGAAAAAAAAGGGATGACTTAAATATGTTCTGAAACCGACCAATAAGGCGAATTCTTGTTCAATTGTTTTTTCTATCATCATTCTTATTCTAAATTGGATGGACTATTATCGATAATTCCCTCCAGTTTGCAGGTTATTTATGTTTTGTACTTGTTCAGTTCACCTATACAGGGTGTCCGAAAAGTCTTCATATAAGCAAATATTTTGCTATTTACTAAAAATAGAGACACCAAATTTCGGGAGTATCTTGTATCTTTCTCAGTATAATTTAACTTTTTCAACCCCCTTGAGGGGCGACGCTAGGGATTTGAGATCAAAAATTTTAAATGCAATCCTATATGCTGTGTGGTACCTCATTTTGAAGGTCTTCAAAAAAGAAACATTTTAACGCAAATCCGAGGTCCGTATCTTAATCTTAATCCACCTGTACTAGTTAAACTATTATTTCAAAAGGTATTTTGTCGTAGTCGCATTATTCCAGCATACAGAATCTGAATTGGTAAGGAAAATGCTTTTTACAATAAAATAAGGGCACAAAATTTATTTACTGACCTAATTTGAAGGAAGTAGATAAACAATAGTATTTAATACTAAAATCAAATTTTGTTGTTAAGAAAATAAAATAAGTTTTAAGTAATTGGTATTTAACCAAAAAAAGTTAACCGGGCCAACTAATATTTTGTTGTTCCTCCATTTCTGTCAGTTACAGAGTTTTGTCTTTTAGTTGTTCAGTCCACTAAGGCTAGAGTACCTATAGTTTGGCGGTAATGTATTCCAAACTTCTTGAATTTTGGTCCATAAATGGTCTCTATCTAATGGACGAAAATTATTTGCTCCATTAATGTTTTTGACCATAAAGCCCCAGAATTTTTCCATTGTGGGTTTTTCCATCCGGGCTGCGCGAAGACCATGATAATACCTGGATATTTTTTTGGGTTATCCATTCTTTTACTTTTCTAGATCTGTGGATAGGACAGTTGACATGCTAGTAAATAAGATGTTTCGAAAATCCGGCAATCCGTAGATTGCAGCAGAACATGTTCTAATATATTTATATATGCATCTGTTTTAAACTTTTCAATATTTGTGCACTCATCCATTCCCAAAAGTTAACCGAAAAACGTCCATTTTCGCTTATATTTTTACAAAAGTCCATTCCTTCTGCGTGGAATTTCAGTGACAACTCAACTCGCTGCTCCTTATTATCCTGGCTTAAAAAGGCTTTTTGCTGCAGGATTCAGTTGCCGTAACTGTACATGCTACAAGATGTAAATATCTATAAAATACTCGAGACTATATACCTATCAGTAAGCGGAGACATACCATTCATTCATGCAGGACAAAGAAAGAGGAGAGACCGCTAAAAATCCACGCTGCTATGGCTTTTCAACCTGAGAAATAACAGTTCCGGAAGAAAAGAGTCAAACTTTCCGCACACTTGGCACTGACACTATTTTCCAAAGTTTAAAATTCTTTTAAGGAGGGAATGAAAACCACTGAAAATTTCAATACATCGCAAATTTCGACTGCTACTTGGTATATTTCACTAATCCTTAAATAACATTTTATCCTGTTATACTAACAGTTAATCTACATTAATTGCGCTATTTTATTATAAGGCTTATCAATTTGAAAATATGCCACATAACTGAAAGTCTGCCAACAGCCGTTCTCAAGAACTAGGTGGGGGCAATGTGGCTGACCAGATTAATAAGAGTCCCTGGGATGGCTGGTTGCTTTAAAATATAGGTAAATAAACAATGTGATCTATAACAATGTAAATTTATGGTTCACATCTACTGGATATTATTATCTTGTTTGCTTGGGTGTGGCATATTTTGTGTATATTGCATCTCTTTCAGATACGTTTTCAAGCAGGATGGAGGTTTACGATCCGGTTCAGAACCAATAGGAGGATTGTTTTAATTATTTATTTTTAGTGGACAATACTGACGCAACACGTTAAAAAAGTTAAAGTATATAAACCTTAATCGACTTATGATAAGGTATAAAGTCTTTGAGTATTTACGAATTTCCTATTGTTCCCTGTTTCAATTTTATAATGATTAAAAATTAAATTTCATTACTTAGCCAAGAACGGTAGAAATCCTCGTAATGGCAACCAAATTAAAAAATTAGAAATTTATAAAACCAATCTAAATCATTCTCTACACCGTCAAAAACACGTTTGGGCCATGATTAACTTACTGAAAAACAATTTTTATTTTGTTTATTAAATAGTCGTATATTTTATAGATTTTGGAGCACAAAATATAAAAATAGCCATAAAATGGAACGATTACTTTGATTGGTCAACCAATTTTCATAATTATTCTTGATGCTGTCTGGTTGCATATTTGTACTCTAGATCTGAATTGTCTCTAACAGGAAACCAGCAATAATTTGCAACCATGCCCACTTCCCTTTTTGTTCCATACTAAAAATCTTCTTCTCCATCTTGTCTCAAGTTTAAATGAGGTCGACGTTCCTTGCTAATTGTCTTCACAACGCCTTGTCTTGAGTTCCTTATTCTTTCCTTAAATCATTTTTCATCATCTACCTTTGATCTTCCGCTATCTACATCCCACACATTATGCCTCTACTGACATAATCAATATCTATATTCATTAAATGCCCACACAACTGTAGGGTTCTATCACAGGACAGAAACCTAAACAAATTGCTAAATATTTCCACAATTTTGCTTATTCCCCTTATTCTGTCATTCCTAGCCTTATCTGTTCTTGTTGTGCGCACACATTAACCCTAACATTCTCATTTCTGTTACATCTAACTTAATTTCTGACTTTCTTTATTGACCATGACTCCGCCTTATATAATATCATTTTAGGTGTGAGCACTGTTGAATGGAATACTCCTCTTTTCCTCATGTCCATATTCTTCATATTCATCGCAGTTTTCTGGAAAATAATCTAAATGAAAATGATAACAACTTGTTCTACTAGTGCTAAAACTTGCAATTTGTGATTAATTACTGATGCTTTGAATCCTGAATTAACACACTTTTATTTGTCAATTTTATTTTAAGTATTAATATTATAGAAGAAAATAGGCATTATTAACTACTGATAATACAACTTAGTGTAAATTTTAGTATTTGATGACACAATTTATACATTAAGCGTAATTTTGTAAAAAAGATCCAATAAAGAATTAGGTAAGTTAGTACTTTTTCCATCAAAACGTTAAAACCATTGAAGAAGCAATTTGACTGTTTTTCAGTGACTAAAGTCACATAAATGCCAAAATGACCATCATTCCGTCTCATATATCAGTTCAGGTGTCACTACTCGAGAACTTTCCTTTTGCTCATGTGGATATTAAAAATATCCTGATCAATCTTCTTTATATTCATCGCTTAGGGCGCGGCAGCTGGCGCCGCAGTTTTCTGCGTTCTTCTAGTGCTAAAACTTGCAGTTTGAGATTATTGATACTTTGAAACATGAACTGACATACTTTTACTATTAAATTTGACTGTTCTTCCGTGGTTATACACACAGGAATGCTAAAATGACTAACTACTGGATGATGTCATCACTACTCTCCTTTCGCTATAAGCTGCAAAATATGCCTCTGTGTATGCACACATCGTTGTGCTTCCATGGCTACTAAAGTTGTTTTACAGCTGAACCCAAAATTCAAATTAGTTCATTAGGTTATTTACCAACCCTTAACTTTACGACTATGTGTTTACGTTAAAAGCCTTATTCGGTCCTTATAAGTATACTAATTTCGGTTACTCACGAGACACTTGGTCTGATCCTGGTGGACACTAAAATCTTTAATTATTAAATAAATGGTAATTTAGTCCATCTGATCATAACCTTTTAAGGGAATATTAATAATAATTAATTATATTAATAATATTAATAACCTTAAAGGGGAATATTTAGGCTTAAATGCTAATAGTGTCTGGAGGAAGGGGGGGGGGGGATTTCTTAGTCTGGACACCCGAAGCATATATCGTGACGTTATAGTAAAACAATGGTAATTCACATGCAGTATGTAATTTCGCAAAAGGATTGTAATAATACTACCAATTTTCACTCAGTTTTGGTAAATATAACTTTTCGTATTTCCAGCTAGTTCTTACGTCCCACAACCACTGATTTTACAGTAATTTTACTTAACAGTTTTTTAGTGTACCTACATCTCTTATTATTATTTTATTCAATATACAAGTATAAGTCCTATACATAATCATAAGTCCTTAGGAAGGTCTTTCTTATATCCATGCTGCTGGTTAGACGTTATTTTTGAATGGTGCTGGCTTCTACTTGATGGAAATTCATTACAAAATTTATTTGAAATAAAAGACAAACTATGTCTGATTTCCACATTTATTTTCTTATTCTCCGACGCGTTTCGCTACACTGTAGCTTTATCGAGGAGTTACAACTGAATCAGTTGTAACTCCTCGATAAAGCTACAGTGTAGCGAAACGCGTCGGAGAATAAGAAAATAAATGTGGAAATCAGACATAGTTTGTCTTTTATTTCAAATAGACGTTATTTTCTCTGTGCAAATGCTTTGTTGCCTATGCTATCTTGTATTTTAGCGTTACTTCCTCCACATGACTTAGGGTATTTTGTAGATTCTTTTTCCCTTCTGCTAGGATGGCTACATCGTCCGCAAATCTAATCAATGGTATTTTCTCACCTTGTATCTTGACTCCCACGCAAGGGTCTTCGATTTATTGCTTAATTTCTATTCTATTCTATGTACAGATTACAACAATAAGTAACAATAACTATTATTATTAACAGTACAGTAAAGAAATCCATTCTATAATGGAGCTTTTTGAAAATATTATATTAATTTCCATTGTTTTATATTTACTAGATACTTACCAATAACAAGAGTTTTCAACAATAGCATTATAAAAGCTTTTAAATTAGGATTACAAACAAAACTACAAAATGTTTGTAGAGAGTTTCGTAAAACCTAAATATACAGACTAATTTATCATTGACCTAAAATAATGGAATAGGGATTATAAACTTTATGCAAAATAATGGTTGTTAAATGTTAGTTTATGTCCACATAAATATCAAACTAAAATAAAACTAGAAAGGTGCTTATAGTTTTTATCAAATTCGCGAAAGCTAAACATTTTAGATTACGGTTCACCAATTTTGAAGTTTCTTGCCAAAGTAAGTAAGTATACATATACAGGCACTATACAGATGCCTCAATCTGCTTAAAAGTTGCAAACAGTATTACAGAGAACCAATTTATCTGACTCAGCTATCTTGTGCTTATTTGTTTGCTTATTCACGACATTTCACTTAGTTTTTGTTTTCAACTCTTACCTACTGAGTACCAGGCGCGGCCCGTGAAAGGAATGTTTTGGTAAATAAAATATTTTGTTGTTTGCGGAACAAAGTTGAATTTTTTAATTGACCTACCTGGAAAAAAAATTAACACGCTCATGTATTTTATTTATTATTTTTTCGAAATAAATTTTACATCATTTTGCCGACAATTCTTAAATTTTAAGAGAAAAGCATGTGTAGTAGAAAGTTATAGTCATTTGATTTTTTTTTTAAATTATATTAATTTTAGTTTTAAAAAAAATTTTAAAACTACGAGTTGAAAATCATTCCCTTCCATTCCTTTAAAGAGAATGAAAATCCTGATCCAACCAGGTTTAAAAAACTAAATTCAGTTAATCCTGGCATGAGCTGTGATCAAAAATTAATGATAAAGAAATTATAATTTATTTCTACTAACACGACAATTTTAGAAAATTAGTTTTATTATTTTATACACAATAATACAATAAATTTTGAAATAGTTCAACATTAATCCATCTACATTCCTGAGTAATCTTACTTTTAAACTCTTTAATATTCTCGGGCGGGGATTTCAAGCTACCCTTTTTTTATTGACCCCAGAGGGAGAAATGAAGCGGTGTCATATCTGGAAATCTCGTTGGCCATCATAGAATACCTCTCCCACCAATCCATTTTCCGGTAAATCTTTAATCAAACTATTCTCGTACATGTGGTGCACAATGTAGAGGGGGGCACCGTCATATTGGAAAAGCTATTTGTCAAGCACCAAGTTTCCTTTTTGGTTGACTTGAATAAAATGACAGTAATATGGATTTACTGAAATTGTCATATTAGTAAAAATGCGTTATTCAAGACTGTCCACTATGATTTTTGGCCTTAACTTTTTAAAGTATCAAGCGATTTTAATTTTTGAAAGTTGTATCTTTCTTAGAGACACTACTGGAGTATAATTGTTGTATATTTGTCATAAAATATTTATTATTTTCAAACAAATAATTCGACATTTTCAAAAAAAAAATTTAATTGTCGTATCCAGTTTATGTTTTTAAAAAGAATACATTTTTTGAGAACACCTTAATTTAAAAATGTATTTATTGAAAAGTAGTATCATTTTCAACAGTGTTTCCTTTTATAACTGGTGGGTCATAGCTATGTGCTCCTATAATCGGTTCTCTAGTCACTGGTATTTCAAAAGGCAAAACAAATGGATAATATTGTGGCGCTCTTTTGAAAGCCGAGCGTGGTGCAGCTGAAGCTGGAATGAATAGAGTTATTATCGTAGACCGGTTTCACGCAGTCTGCTTTAATTTTCTTATTTTCTGGCATTTAGATTATAAAGGGGATAAATATGATTTATACGGAACTATTCAAACGAAAAGTTTCTCCCTACACATACAGTCACGAATGTGAAAATAGAAAGTTGCTGGTTAATTAGACAGCTTGTCTTTAAAATTGTCTTAATTTGGAAAGGGTATATTAAGATAGTTAGGGTAGATTAAGAACTTTGGGCATGTTTTAAAGTCGGCAAGTCTTTTTCAATAAGCAATAAAGCTTGAAGAAAGCCCATTAAAGAGCCTACTGATTTATTTTTGAAATAGTCATTCACTTGGATCGCTTGCCGAAAAACGGTTCTGCGCGAGTTTTCTCGCATTTTTGCCTCAATTCTGGTTAGAAATGTAGTGATTTTTACGTTACCAACCACAACAAATGTTATTAAAAATTAACCTTAAAATATATTGTTTGTTTTGTTTCCAGTTCACTTTTAATAACTAATGCAATCGTCTGACGATGGAATAATTTCTAAATCTAATTCTTGAATGTAGTAGGAAAAACGTCTGCCAGTTGAATTTCTTTTCTTTTAATGAAGACAATTTTTTAAAATAAGAGGCAGACGAGGTAATATTGTTTACAACACTTATTTTTTTACCTCTTTCACATACTCGCATTTAATAAAGCAACAATAAATTAAAGGCAGCAGTTGCTGATATTATTTATTTTACTCAGTGCTTGGCTTTAATCAACATCTGCCAAATGATGAAATCATTTAAAAATTACTGCCACCAGCTCTCTAACTATATATAGGCGATCAAATAACAACGTATCATTCTCTGCAGTTTTTAACGATGATGTTATGGCATTGCTGGCATATTCTATGGAAAATCTATCAAATTTGTGCATATCAGACGAATCAATAATAACAAAAGTGATACATCACAGAGGCCATTATGTCATGTTATGTAGCAAGCATGACTGTAAGTTGTAAGCTTCAGACCTATTGGACGTCAATCTTTATTCTTGCCACGTACATCGCTGTTTGTATGGGATAAGCTCTGAAAAGACAGATTTGCGGTAGCAAGTCAGTCACGAATCGGTCTTTTTCACATTTTATATTAGATTTCCCTAAACTAGGATCAAATTTAAGCCAAAAAAGTGATTTTAAATGGTTTTAAGGGTAGTATTCAGCTGTTAGTACTACTATTTTTTTTTGTTTCTTAGCCATTTGCCAAAAAAAATGAGGAATAATCATATGTTTTTTTATTGCATATAAGCAAGTCAGTACAAACCTAAAAATGTTATTTTAAAGAAAATTACTAAAATAAATTAACTAAAAATTTTTTTTACTTTTTAGTATAATTTATTGAAATCCGTTGCACTCAATCGAACTTAAATATTATTTATAAGTAAACAATAGTGGGTAGGTTGCAGTTTATTAAAATAAAATCACATTTTATTTTACCAAATTTAGGAGTTTTAATAGTAAGCCCACTGGGAATGTTTTGGTAAAGGAAAAAACATTTTGTAATTTGCAAAAAAGTTGGGTATTTTATTTATTATTTTTTCTAAACAAATTTAACATCATTTTATCGAGAATTTTTAAATTTTAAGAAAAAAAAATGTGTTAGTAAAAAGTTAGAGTCATTTGAATTTTTTTTATATATTTTAGGTTTAAAAAAACCTAAAATATAATTTAAAAAAAAATCAAATGGCTATCTATAGTATTGCGTTTCAATAAAATTGAAACGAATTCCTACTTTTGTTGATTGACGGAACTGACTCAATGACATCGAACAGTATTTGAGCGTGAGAACAAGAGTTCAGTTCCATTGAAAACAATACAAAGTCAGTTGTGTTTTTTTTTAGTTTATTTTGTTTTCGAAAAAGATGGCAAACTTTAAATGGAGAGATAAACACCTATTTGGCCGACATTGTGAAATATTGTTTTTGGGCAGCCTGTACAGTGCAGCAAGAGTTAGAGATGAAACAGAATCTCCTGTAGCTCAATATCTTAAAACTACTTGTAATTTTAGTCTTGCTGTAAGACCCTCCCTCAATAAGGTATCATTTTTCTGTATATAAGGTGACACTTTTTGTATAAGTTCTTAAAATTTACCTTCGTTCATTCTTAAATGTTTTTTATGCGCATCCAAGTCACAGTCACAGCTTTACTGAGGCACCTTTATATACCCGTCTTGAGATCCATGGTCTGGTCAACCAACGTCAAGGTTTTCTTGTTTTCCTCTTTCTGATTAGCTTTTCAAATGTTCACACAAACTACGAACGCCAACACGCACAATTTTCTTTCTTTTAGCCATTTTTACAACTGACACTTTCTAGACTAAATATTCAATGCTCTTGAATCATGTGAACAAATTTTACATTTAATTCTATATACTCAGTGGCATAGATTCAATGATTTTGATCAATGAAGGCGACTTATGAGAACCCGGCTTTAGACCGGTCTGATCTGACAACCAATATTTTAAACTGACAAGTGTAGAAATTAAGAATACCACAACTAAGTTGTGTACCATAAATCTAATTCTGATTTGTTGGCAAATTTATATAGACGTACACATTTAAGTATTTGTTTTCCGCAATAATATAACTAACTTCGTTTTAATACGTTCCAAGATTAAAATATGAAACTAAGTAATTGCTAAAATATAACTCATACATTTTGAATGACGACCCATTAACAGTGACACATCAAATACTTTAGGCAACTTATTAACTAGACGATCTTCATTTGAACCAAAATTAGATTTTAAACTTGTTTAGCGAATCGTGGTGCTAAACCTGATTTTTTACTTTTCGTTTAATCCAACGTCAATCAAAATCCATTCTAAATCGTCCCACCCGTTATATTTATTTTTCTTAATATTATTTGTAGTCCTTAATGGGAAAATTAAATTCATTTTCCCAATACAATATCTTCGAACGTTGCATTGATGATTCTACAAACATAGCGTGTTTTGGTAGATATTTCCGCGAACAAATTTTCTATTTATGCGGTTTTCCAATTTAAATCGCATTGAAAAGCAAATAGTAAATTCGACCTGTCTCCGATATACCAGCTGAAAATAATGATAATAAACATCATTGCGGAAAATGAGTTTTGGTCATGGGATTGTGTTCACTGACGTCTGTTTATTGTTCCGACAACTAAACATTTTCTGATTTACCAGCGGTAAATCATAACCTCAACATTTTTTGTTGAGGTTATGTTGGTTTGTTGTTCAGACTTTGGTTAGGAATTACCTATTATACCATAAAAATAAATAAATAGCAAAATTATGATTCCTACCAGAATTTGGCAATACTAAGAAGTATTTATGTAAAATTTTTAATTAATCCTGCACTACTTTCGTCTGATTTCGACTGTCTTTGGCACCTGAAAAATGAGTTTGTGGTATTTTGCATGTTGGCATAATACAATAGTTCTTATAGGGTAGTTTAAAAATATATTGTTTGATAAAAATAATTACACACAAATTACACTATAATCACAAAACAAACTCCAGGCAAACAACAAATGTTTTCTATTTACATCGCAGATGAACGATTTGGGTAAGGTGTGCTGGGTATAGGCAACTAAAGGTACACTCGAGGCCGCGTTCCTAATGTTTTGACAGGTACGTAACGAATTGTTATTGTTCACATAGCTGTTAAAAATTCCGAGCAAAAATATAAGGCTAATTGAATTTAAGGATATACAAAAGCACATCGGTAAGTAATCACTTACCGATCACTAATTTGTAAATGTCGCTTACAAATGTCGGGAGCTATTTTTTTCTCAATAATATTAAAAATAAATTCCATTAATTTATTCACAAAAACACGTTGACGTTTCAGTGAAAGGTAAACGTCTGGCTTCACTTCGTGAAACCCAATATTTGAGGCTAATTACTTTTATTTGCCCACGTCCGTATTATAGCAACACAAAGGAAAATAAAATTACCAAAATACATAAAGCAAGCCGTTAGCAAATTTGGTAAATGTTTGTTTAGGTACACTTTTTTTTATAACGTCTTTAATCCTGCAAATTGTGAAAAAAAGCCGAAAAAGCTCACCCGGGGATATTTTGCTGAGAGGTATTTCAGTAATACCTGCTTTAACAGATTTTTACATGGATTTATTAAGAAAGGATTCGATGTCCGTATACTGTGAGCGTATCGAACGTGAAGCCTTATATTTGTTGTTTGTTATGAAAACATTTCCCCTAGGGGTAGAGTTTACGAACTACGAATTACCACGTAATTGAATCAACAATGGTAGTAGAAAGAGATAAAATAGCATTGGAGTATTGGAGCTCTGAAGTGTTGCTGTCTGTGCTGGTTGCTTAGGAAAACGGCTGAACGTCGGTCTGAACACTCGGTTACAGGTACGTCTTTGTCTCATGAACTAGAAAAGAAAAAGCGCGACTTATAGATTTATAAATGACTCGGAGCGACTTTAAATGAACACCTTTAGAAATAACATAACCTATAAATAATAAAACCTTTTTAACTTAAATTTATTATTATTTAGCAGAAAAATAAATTATTTTAGGGCTTTTATTAGTTTTAGTAAATCTTGTGATGCTTCTAACTTATTTGTACAAAAATACAAGGTCAAATAAGATGTGGCCAATGTTTACAAAATGTGTTTACAGTGTCGTTTAGAATGGTTTGTTTTGGCTTCAAAGAATGTTAAATCATCCCGTATCCATTCTTAATAAATCCATGGTTTTTTAACATGTTTTTAAGCCGATTGTGTACCCAAACGTGGGTAATGTTTACCATAATGTAGGGACGTTGGTAATGTTCTTTGCTACAACTGTTCTGAAAAATACGTAAAAAACAAGTGAAATCGATAATTTCAAACCGCGTACGAAACGTCTACACACGCAGTGCGATAACGTTCCGCATGCTGCAAGGAACAAGTATGCAACCAACAATTCGTAAGACCTATCTTCCATACAACCTTGAACAAAAGTTTCGAAATCAAGTAGGCAGCTGCAGTTTTGGCAGAATTCCTAATTTGAAAGCCGTCTCCTAACAACCAATTTCATTCGGTTAATTTATTGACGGCATAATCTCAACTGCCATCCAGAGAATCGACAATATTGTACCGACAAACTTAAACAGGTGATTCTTTGACCAAAAATAATGAAAAAACTTCCAAATAGGATAGGTCCGGAAACGTTTCGTTTCCAAGATACAGGGTGTTAAACTTTTATTTTTTTTCGGTTTTTCTTATTTATTTTATGCGCACTTTAAGATTTATTATTTATTATATTAATTTGCACATATGTGTTACATATTAAAGTACCTATAGAACTAACCTATTGTCATTTAAAACTATCTACTGGGTGTTATTTTTTTTGGGTCACGATCACTTGACCCCCTAACTTTTTTGATACGACATTGACTATCCGTTTTGTATAAAAACAACTTTTTTGCTCTATCTTTTAACTTTTTCATCAATTATTGCACTTTCTTCATATTTTATACGATTCGGCTGATATTTGGCAAAATATGATTTAAAGTAGGGCCAAATTTTTAATCTGGTCAACTAAAAAATAATTTGTTTACCTAACGTAAACAAAACATATTAACGATAAAAGCATGTTCACAAACATTGTTCAAATTTCCTTCCATCACGCTCCATACAGAGATCAAGTCGACGTAGAAAAGACTGCCGTACACGCTCAAATATTACAGGAATTTTCCTTACCTCCTCACAAACCGCCTCTATTCTTTGGAGCAACTCTGCAGCATTTTAAATGGGAGTATCATAAACACTTTCTTTCATGTGCCCCCAAAGAACAATGAACTTTCATCTTTATTGGGAGATGCCCCACATCAAACTGGATTAAGCATGTGGTATATGTGGTGCACCACCACACCACATTTTTCAAGAGTAGCGACAGATTTTCTCAATTATGCATTTCCAGATAGATTGATTGGCAATAATGGTCCTATTCGCTGGCCGGCAAGTCGCCGGATCTAAACCCATTGGATATTTTTCTTTGGAGGCATATTAAAGAAACTGGTTATGATACTCCCAATTAGGTTGATTAAATTAGTCTTTTATAATTAGTATTTAAGTCCAGTATACTTAGTTGCTTCAAACCGAAAACAGAATTTTTTATTTATTTTGTCGAAAAATAATTCTATTTTTCAGCGACCGGTACCTAGTAAGGTAGTACGTAGGTCTAAATTTAGTACTGTAATAACGTACTCCAATATATGTTTTTATATGCCACAATTTTTGCAAAACAGGAAAGTAAAGTACCAATGACCACCAATTTTCGATTTTGTTACACCGTGTGGCGGCGTTTAAAAATTGTAAATTATTAGAGATAATTTTAATTTTATTTCAAATTCAGAGATTCTAAAATGATTGACGGGATCGTCCACGTTCAAATTAATGATTTAGTAATATCCGTGGATTATGAAACAGGCACCCCATTGGAAAACAGCAAGTTTAATTATGAATAGCATATTGTTTTGTTGCGAAAAAGATCGGATCCATGTGGAAAGTGTTTTTGATCCCTCATTTATCAAGTAGTATAAATAGAAAATTTCATGTTTTATGCTTTGGAAAAGTTCTTCCTCTATAAATTTTTCGCTGGCCTTGGAATATTTGTACAACAAAATTATAAATAAGGCCCGTCGGCCTAGCACAGCAGGGGGTAAAATTTCTTTTAGACCCTTCATTATATAATTTTATGTCACTGTAAAACTTAAAAAAACATTTTAAACTAGTTCAGGAGCAGACCACTGAACAGCGAAAAATGATAAATTAGTCGGGAGTGTACTGTACAGTACGGTACAATGGTTGGAAAATGGTCATTTTCTTGAAACGGTCATCGATGAAGTGGCGTTTGAAATATGGTTTAAAACTGCCTTAAATACGGTTAACAATAAAAATTTGATTTACAAACGTGTTATTCTGTTGCCTATAATGGTTGGTAGGTTACAGAATCTCGCCAGATTCTCTAACGCTAGACCGGTCTATATTGACAACCAAAAGTTTTAAACTGACAAGTGTAAGAATAAGTTTTATACTATAAATTTATTACTGAGTTTTTTTCTTCAAATTTATAAAGAAATGGATAATCTAAGTACGTACTTTCCACAATAGTAGAACTAATTTCATTCTAGCAAGACGTTCCTAGATGAAAATAATTTGGAAACCATGCAAGTTGCTGAAATATTAGAATAACTCATAACTTTTTAATGGCAGGGCAAAAACTTGTCAAACACTAACTGATCAACTAGAGGATCTTACTTTAAACCAGTATTAAGCCTTTAACCTTTAAAGTGAATCTGAAACTAAATGTACTGCTAAACTACTTCCGGCCATATACAGTGACTGGCAAAAAGTTGGACACATATGGGAAAAATTTTTATTATTGGAATATTGAAAAAACTTTTTATGCCGATTGTCTCTGCATGATGGGTAACCTAAAAATTCATTTTGACATTTGTTACGTGATTACTCGTTTGCCGGCAAAATTGAAAAAAATATATATTGTCATGGAAAACCGGTATTAGGTGACAAGATATTGAAAAAAGTTATTAGAAAAAGTGTTTAGATTTTAATTTTATACTCCTTGGCAAAGTCTGGAGCCAAAATTAAAAAAAAAATATTTTACATTTTTTGAAAAAAAAAATGTACAATATTAGTTTCATACTCCCATGAATTTAATAAAAATGTGTTAAATGATCGAAAACCAAGGTAATAACCTATTATCTCAACATTTTTGTTATTACTTAAAAGTTTTATTTGATAAAATTTAAATTTTAGCTTTTTTCCATGTACTTGGGTGTGGCCAGGCCCTGTATCTGGCAACCATTTTGGTAGACACGTTAAAATTTCTTCAAAATTAGAGCAAACGGTCTTTCGTAAGCATATTGTTCCAGAAGTAACTATAAATGGTAAATATGGTTGCCAGATACAGGGCCTGGCCACACCCAAGTACATGGAAAAAAGCTAAATTTTAAATTTTATCAAATAAAACTTTTAATTAATAACAAAAATGTTGAGATAATAGGTTATTACCTTGGTTTTCGATCATTTAACACATTTTTATTAAATTCATGGGAATATGAAACTAATATTGTACATTTTTTTTCAAAAAATGTAAAATATTTTTTTTAAAAATTTTGGCTCCAGACTTTGCCAAGGAGTATAAAATTAAAATCTAAACACTTTTTTCTAATAACTTTTTTCAATATCTTGTCACCTAATACCAGTTTTCCATGACAATATATATTTTTTTCAATTTTGCCGGCAAACGAGTAATCACGTAACAAATGTCAAAATGAATTTTTAGGTTACCCATCATGCAGAGACAATCGGCATAAAAAGTTTTTTCAATATTCCAATAATAAAAAATTTTCCCATATGTGTCCAACTGTGTGCCGGTCACTGTATAAAATGATATAAAATAGCATCAAAATTTCTTACCATGTAGGGAACGATCATTTATTTTTCTATCTAGTAACACTTTGTGAGTTATCTAGAGATTTCATAAAACGGCTAATAAAGCTAAACGGCTACAACAAATATACAGGGTGTCAAAAAATGTGAAATATTCGGAACCGATTTAAAACTAGTGACAGGTTTCAAACTAAAATCACACATATTTCTTGCCGAAGCTGTAAAGAACGAGTAACAATCTTTTTTTCCATATGCTTTTATCGCCCCTATTTTTTTCGATTAATTGTTATTAAGGCAGTTTTACCTCAAAGGGCTGCAACACCTTTTTGAGACAGATTCGTCGCCCAACATTTTTAGAAACAATCAAAAATTTTACTGTTAACTTAATAGAAACATTTTATTAATTCATTTTTCACTATAAACAAAATCACTCCTATTTAGGCGGTTTTCCAATTTAAACGCAATTTAGATGCATAGAAGTAAATGCAAAATTCATTAAACCGGTCAGGAATAATGACAATAGCCAATAGCGTTAACAACGCCCGATCAACTTTACCAGCGTACACTCAGCAAAATGCCATCACATCATGTTGTTAATTAATCAGTTTCCTTTTTTCGATTTTAGTTAAATTTAAATAAACATTAAAACATAAAGGCAAATTCGTAACATTAGTTTTAAATAAAACTAATTAAATTTCCTTGACTTTTACAGAACCAGAAATTACGCGACTCGATTTTTAGATCCAGATTACAAAAACATCATTTTTGATCTTCACATGGGCGTTATATTTGAGAATTCTTCTTTTTTTATCGGCAGAACCTGCATAGGATTTTTTTGCAAAGCCTATACACTTTCCATATCAGGTTTGTCACGAATTATGCCATTACATTTTGGGCGACTGTTAGAAATTTATTATTCTAAAATTAAGATCAACCTGACCATAGAAAAATGATAAAATTAATCTCTAGTCACTTACTGTGGTTAGATACTTAGTGAAACAGCCAAGAAATTTTTCGGTGAGGTACCTAACTATTTTTCCAAGGTTTGTTTTCAATTTAAGTTGATATTTTTGCTTAGGTTTAGTCAGTTATAGTTGGTTTGGAACGTAATATAGTCTGCCCAGCGGTAATTGACACTCGAAAGGAATGAAAAATAAATCACTATGATGCCGTAGGGAATTTTTAAAAATTCGGAATACTAAAAAACTATGTAGTACGCGTACGCCTCTGGTTTTTTAGCATTCCGAATTTTTAAAAGTTGACAACGGCGTCACAGGAATTTTTTGTCCTTTCGTTCCGAGTGTCAATTACCGCTGGGCGTACATTATGTGGGCCCCTTTTGAGCTGAATTTAGTTTAGATGTTATTGATAAGGCTGCCCACCGTGAGTGCCGCTCCAGTAGCATTAAATCGCAGGGAACTCGGCCTCAGCAGCAATTCAGTTTAGCTTTGCCACTCGTTGATTCTATTTTTCTACCTCGTCGCTGTGAATTTTTTAGTTCGTAATATGCCGAAAGTGTGCAGTAACACGCGACTGTTTGCATACAGTGTTACAAAGTTTTATGGGAATTTCCTGATTTAAAATATAATGGGTCGCAAATAATATGTGTGGTTTGTCAGGGAAGCTTACTGGCCTTTATGAACTCTTTACGTATAAGGCACTTAAAGAGTGCAACACATCCATGAAAAGGGGCCAACGCCCTTACACACAATTTCATTTTGATTTAATTATTATGCTTTGGTCGTGTAATGTGCCGTTATTTATATTAAATAAAGAATCATTTCATTAGTTCTGGAGGAAATATAATCTTAAATGAAAATTGCTTGGTCGAATTACGTTGAAAAGCATTTACCGGCTATCTTCGAACGACTTCAATATCCTTTGGTGAATCCTCGCGAATAGTAGATGACGTGCATAAAGTGCTACAGAATTTAAATAACGAAACGGGTATTTGTGTCAGAGAAAAATTTTACAGTGTAATAAGAAATAATCCGAATTTTGCCAAACTACGACATATTTATAGTAACAGGCCGATGCGGATCCGTTAAATCGGACATCGCCTACGAAAAGGACTTTAGAGACATATGCCATGCTGCAAACGTTTAGCCGAACCAATCCGTATTTTTAATGCTAACTGGGTAAGTATTACATATTATATAAAGCATTAATAAATAAGAATAAAGATTCCTTCAGTCAGGGGTACATATAATGAGAATCAGGAGTTCTCTAAACCACCTGAAGATGCCTTATGCAATAAGGACTAGACAAATAATTATCAAACAAATTATTCTTTGGAATATATGTCCCTCCTAGCACTGGATTACATACCAGAATTTGCCGCATTTTTGTTCTAACATAGAAAGATCAAAAAATACTAGTTTAGAATGCAACAAACTTCCAGGAAGAAGGAAACCTTTGCTTGAGTTAGGATGTGCAGACAGGCTTCGAACTCTTTAGTTCTCGTCAGTACAGGATACACGAACATACCTTCTTTTCGAAAAAGTAAATCCTTAAAGCTAACCATGTCGAACTGCATAGGCGGAATGACATAGGCAGCGCCATCCATTAGAATTCCTAGTGAAATTTACCGTAGGTAAAATTATTAAATATGAATAAAGATTCTGTAAGTCAGGGATACATGTAAACCACGCTAGTGGTGCAACTACGTATAATTGACAATACTTTAAATATGTAGAATGAGAATCAAGAGTTCTCTAAACCACCTCAAGATGCATTATATTTATATATATATATATATATATATATATATATATATATATATATATATATATATATATATATATATATATATAAATATATATATATATATATATATATATATATATATATATATATATATATATATATAAATATATATATATATATATATATATATATATATATATATATATATATATATATATATATATATATATATATATATATATAGGTAATAAGGACTAAATAAACAATGGTAAAACAAGCTATTTTCCGGACTATATGTCTTTCCGCAGGATTAGAAATTAAAATACTAACTTGTTTAGAATGCATGGATTGACCAGAAAGAAGGCAAATTCTGGTATATAATCCAGCGCTCAGAGGGACATTTAGTCCGGAAAATAGCTTGTTTTACAATTATTTATTTAGTCCTGATTATATAGGGCACCTTCTGGTTGTTCAGAGAACACAGAAAGATTCTACATATTTAAAGTATTGTCAATTATGCGTAGTTGCACCACTAGCGTGGCGTTCAAGTGAGCAGCCTTGGTTATTGATAAAAAAATCTTTAATAAAAAATTATTTTATTATTTCCGCTATTTCATTGGTTTCCAAATAATTTTTGTCTCCATACTTGTTGCGTAAGTGAAGTTAGTTAATTTTTGTCGACAATTCATATTTAAATCGCTCTCTTCTCTACAAATTTACGAAAAAAAACCTAGAACAAAAGTTAGTATTGGCTGGATGCCGGACATGCAAGGGGCCATGGGAATCCTCGAACAGACCAGAACAAAACTGTAGTCTTATTCTTACGCAACCATCAACAATTTATTAAAAATCTTGTCAGATGAGACTAGTTTTAGCAATAGTAAATCTGCTCGTCAGTGTTATATGTTTAGAACCAACAGAAATGTTCAAAACATATTGTCAATCTAGCTTTATCCATTTTTAAACACCGCGTTGAATTTTTTGTTTCCACACGTCACGATGATAAAAATTTCGGCTTTACCAAATAAAAATTCCCAGCCCTAAATTATGCCAAACTGCATAAATACTGTTTTAATTTACGTGCTGAAAATGTAAATAATTCTCCTGTTGAAATACTGTAACATTCTTTTGCAAATTATGAGCTATCGCATGTCTGATCACTCTATAGAATTTTATGCAAAAACATGGTCAACAGAGAAAGTGCGCTTTAAAAGAAGGCTAGATTTGATAAAATTAAGAATGTTAAGATGGTTGTGTACAGTAATAATGAGAGATGGTATAAAAGTTTAAGGTACAATAATAAGAGAGCAATAATTATGATATATGGAAGACAAAGTTTTATTCTGAAAATTACCGAATTTTTAAGTGTAAAAAACTAATTTTTGGCATTTCCCCCTCTTGCTCTGCCGCAGCTATTCTATATTCTATATGATAGAACACTCCTAATATGGCTTGCAGCAGGTTATTCTAGCCTATTCTTCAATTGCAGCTTCTATAAGCTCATTTACGGTTCTTGGTTGATGTCTGCGAACTTGTATTGCCTCTTTAACATACCAGGCATGTTCAATTGGATTTTGATCGGGAAAGTTTGGTGGCTAATCCATACGGGTGATATTGTTTTCCGCACGGCACTAATTCATTCACCATTCTTGCACGATATGGACGGGCATTATCATCCATAAAAATAGACGTCTTTAATTGCTTGTCGTTGAATTTGGACAAAAGGCTAAAGAATATACGGCTATTTAGATTTTTCGTTATATAAACCAATGCAATGAAGCAATGGAACTAGTGGTACTGCCACTGGCAACAGGAATGGCTTTATTTAAACGGGAATCACGCCCTGGTTGCCTGCATTATCAAATATGCCTACTATCGCTTACTGAACAGATTCTGACCTCATCCGAGAGCATCACGTTATTCCAGTGATCCTTATTATGTTGACTTTGCTCAGCCCAATTATAGCGCCTTGCTCGCTGATTAGGAGTCACTATTGGCACACGAAAAGGCTTTCTGTTCCTCAATTCAGAGTCAGAAACTTGTTGGCGTAATGTAGGAAGTGATACGCGCACATCACTTGCATTCTGTACCTTCCTTGAAATAGAAGGTGTGGCAATATATGGGCTAACACATAAAGTTAGAAGACGATTTTGGCATTTATTTATAAGCCGTGGCCAACCGGAACTATGCCGATCAGAATTTGTTTTCAAGTAACGGTCACAGATCCGAGAAACTTCACTTTTATCCTTATTTGATTTGCTATTTCACTTCAAAGAACACCCTTCCCACCAAGAAAACTAATAAATATCGCGTCTAGGCATAATAAAGCATATTTTGATTCCTAAGATATTGTTTTAAAGTCAACTAATACAAATATATTTGCTACTAACTTGAAGAAATTATGAATAGTGCCCTCTATAAATAAGAATTCCAAAAAAAAATTGTCACTACAATTATATACAAAAACACATTGCCATATAAAGTAGTATCTCCAAAATACAGGGCTATGCAAAACTTTTGCAACCTAAGTATTACTGGAATTCCAAGTTTTTCTGCCTCTGCAAAGTTTACCGGAAGTATGTATATGGGAAAAAATAGACCAAAGTAAATGTGAATGACTAGCGTAAAGAATAATATTGACTTAAGAGCCTACATCAGTGGACCGCGTGCTCCGATTCGGGATTTCGCCACTGAAGAGCGTAAATCAATGTTAATGAGCAATCTGGCAACATGGCCATTCGGAGACGCGACGCGACCTCGCCGTCGTGAGTTGTATTAGGACAGGACTTGATTTCTTGAAGAATAATTGATTATTTTTGAGCAAGTTTATATTATGTATTTAGGATTTCAAATTATTTCACTTTTCACTGTAAATAATCGCAAACTATTAAATGTTGGACATAGGACATTCTTTGATAATAATTATTGATCTTGATTTCTTTTTATTCATTATATTATTTGTTTATTTAATCTTTTTGTCTATCATATGGGAATCGTTAAAAATGAAAGACAAATTTTCAAGAATTCGTTATTTATTTGGAAAAAATAAAAGTTGTGAAAAAATAGATATAGACAGAAATACATAAACAGATAGGTAGGTAGACTGGCAGCCATTTTTCTTTCTTTTTTGTACGTATCTATAAGAAAAAGTGCATTAATAAATGTGTAATAGGTATTATAAAATAATACTACCTAATGACATAACAGCAAACAAATTTATGGAATAATATAAGATACTTTTCCTTCACATATGTTATCTCCAATGGGTAGGGTTTTTGGCAAAAGCGGATCAACCAGTTCAGGAAACATAAAATTGTCATAAAAAATCTTAATTTCGGCAACATTTTATTTTGCCAAAAGGATTCATCACGTTTTATCTAAAAAAAGAATATTCTAGAAAAAGAATATTCTCCAGTTTTTAACAGAAACTGTAATAATTAATTTACCCTGATTTAAAGGTTTTGGTGTTTAGAAATAATTTTGAATTCAACCTAACCTACGTAATAAGCGGAGTTTGCTATATCCGAAGTTCACGGTCAATAGAGCGTCAACGTAACATATTACCCCATTTTGAACATCCCGTAAATCTAAAACAGCTTAATTGATTTTAAAACCGAGAAAAATTCTGAGAGAGCGATTCATTAGAAATCAATTCCTTTCACAAATTACGCACTTTTGATGTATGCTTCTTGTGCCAAAGAGAACAAATCTACCTCGTTTTTTAAAATCTATCAAGTCATTTCAGATGTACGGGGTGTCAAAAATGGATCAAATGCGCTTGGTTTATATTATTTTATTTAATCATAGTACAGGATCCGAAGTAAGCTCGTCCTTTACCGATCTGCTTACCGGATAAAAAGTCTTTTTTATCAAACATAATATGTTAACAAATATATCGCGAATGGGTTGCCTAATGAAATATGGTCATGGCTATCCTTAATTAAAAATACTGTAATTCATTTTTTTTTATATTTCACTCACTTGCTTACCAAACGAACTTAATAGGTACTAATCGAAAGTATAAAGCATAAGGAACATGCAAAAGTTAGGTTGCCTACTTTTTTTCGGTCCCTATACCGGGTTGCCATCAGGTATAAACAGGTGAGTCGATTTTAGTAATTTGTACTCATCTGCTTTCTCATTGAAACATATATTAAAATAAAGATATTGCGAACACCCTTGCGAAAAATCGGTCATGAATCACGGTTGCCAGGCTTTGAAATTTAAAAATTGGAGCAAGCGATGCGAGACAGGGAAGCATTGCGCGTACTATTCGGTGCGATAGAGGAGGACACAGCATAGCAGCTGTGTGTGACGCGACTTTCGGATGAAGGAGAGTGCGCATGCATGTATTTCTATTGTTTTATAATAAACTTTTTTTACATGACACTAATGTGTTCATCATTTGACATACATTTTACATACCCTAATTTTGTTCATATTAAAAATACAAATTTCATTTTTGGGTTGAAGCTTTAGTTGACAAAATCACATTTTTTGCCATAAAAAAACAATTGAATTTTGATTGTGGTTTCTCCGGAGGTGAGTTTAAGTTTTTTATTTTAAATGGCAACCTACCAATTTTTTTATACCATTAGATACCTTTTTAAATTCCATTTTCGGTAATATATCATAAGTGGTAGTTTGCTCTCAAAATGGCGACACTGGAGTCATTTTTCCGTTTGAGTAGATCGCCATTTTGAAGTTCCTGGTTGTTATTTTCATAAAATAACTCTGGAGTTTAGTGAAGAAGATTGTTTAACTTTTATTTTTTAAAATGATTTTGTAAAGCTCTTTTAAAATAATTTGTGTATGCAAATTTATGTTTTCTTAATATGGACCATTTTTAAAGCAAATTTGCACCAATACATTAAATAGAAAGTACCAAAAGTAAAATAGCCGTCGCGTAGTACATGTTACTTATTATATTACCTAAAATTATCAAAAACACATTTTAACGGTTTTTTTCTAAAAAAAAAAGTCAAATAAACAAGACAAAGTACGTTAAAAAGAACATTTATTTAAGATAAAATCGGCTATGCATTTACCTAAGTTGGCGTTAAAAAACAGCCCACTTAGGTAAATTCATAAATCTGATTTTATGTGTAATAAATAATGTTATTCTTAACGTACTTTGCCTTATTTGACATTTTTTGGAAGATAACCGGTAAAATGTGTCTTTTTGATAATAATTATCAAAAAGACACATTTTACCGGTTTTCTTCCAAAAAATATCAAATAAGACAAAGTACGTTAAGATTAACATTATAATTTATTACACATAAAATCAGATTTATGCATTTACCTAAGTGGGCTGTTTTTTAACGCCAACTTAGGTAAATGCATAGCCGATTTTATGTTAAATAAATGTTCTTTTTAACGTACTTTGTCTTGTTTATTTGACTTTCTTTTTAGAAAAAACCGTTAAATTGTGTTTTTGATAATTTTAGGTAATTAGTAACATGTACTACGCGACGGCTATTTTACTTTTGGTCCTTTCTATTTAATATTTTGGTGAAAATTTGCTTTAAAAATGGGCAATATTAGTAAAACATAAATTTGCAGATACCAATTATTTAAAAAGAGTTTTACGAAATGATGTTAAAAAATAAAAGTTAAACAGTCTTCCTCACAAAACTACAGAGTTATTTAATGAAACAACCAGGGACTTCAAAATGGCGACCTACTCAAACTGAGAAAAATGCCTCCAGTGTCGCCATTTTGAGAGCAAACTACCACTTATGATACCTATGTCACCGAAAAGGGAATTTAAAGAGCTATCTAATGGTATAAAAAAAATTGGTAGGTTGCCATTGAAAATAAAAACTTAAACTCACCTCCGGAGAAACCACAATCAATATTCAATTGTTTTTTTTTATGGCAAAAAATGTGTTTTTGTCAACTAAAGCTTCAACCCAAAAATGAAATTTGGATTTTTAATATGAACGAAATTAGGGTATGTAAAATGATGAACACATAAGTGTCATGTAAAAAAAGTTTCTCTTTCATCCGAACGTCGCGTCACGCGCAGCTGCTATGCTGTGTCCTCCTCTATCGCACCGGATAGTACGCGCAATGCTTCTCTGTCGCGCATCGCTTGCTCCAATTTTTAAATTTCAAAGCCTGGCAACCGTGATTCATGACCGATTTTTCGCAGGCAACCTTATACCACCGTGTTCGCAATAAAATTATCTTTATTTTAATATAGTTTCAAAGAGAAAGCAGATGAGTACAAATTACTAAAATCGACTCACCTGTTTATAAGTACCTGGCAACCCGGTATAGGGACCGAAAAAAAGTAGGCAACCTAACTTTTGCATGTTCCTTATGCTTTATACTTTCGATTAGTGTATTAAGTTCGTTTGGTAAGCAAGTGAGTGAAATATTAAACAAAAAATGAGTTACAGTATTTTTAATTAAGGATAGCCATAACCATATTTCATTAGGCAACCCATTCGCGATATATTTGTTAACATATTATATTTGATGAAAAATACTTTTTATCCGGTAAGCAGATCGGTGAAGGACGAGCTTACTTCGGATCTTAGACTATTACGTGTTTATATCGGTTAATTTCATATAAATCATATATACCTACCATAACCAGTAGAACTACTTACACACTACTTACCGTTTTTTCATAGAAAGTCGTCTATTTTTGCGACTTGTGGATGAACATAATCGTTTTCTGACACATAAATTTTCGTTCTTTCTAGTCCGCCCCATGATAGCTATTTAAATACACCGAAAATCCAAATCACAATCACACGCTAATCTTAATAATAAGACTGCTCCCGGTGTCGTACGATGCTTGCTGTGTTGCCAAAATGTGTTAACTGCCGAAAAAGCTACGCGATTTTCTCCAAAATTCATTAATTACGGAATTCCAAAGTTTTACAGAAATCTAAAGGTTTAATCAAAAATTCGATCTCCGCATAAATTATAGAGAAAATCGTGAACAATGAGGGAAAGTCTTTTAAAAAAATAAATATTACGAAATAACAAAAATTTTAAAAATAATTTTTTGATTTTTCTTTTTAAATGACTTTCCCTCATTTTGCTATAAAATTATAATATATTTCCAAAATTTCGTATCATTTCGTTGGTTAGTTTTGGTACAATTCTTTGAAACAAATTAGTATGTTTCAGCTGGTGATGAATGCTCTTAAGCGAAAAGGTTTAATAGGAAAACAGACGCAAGATCAGGCATTGTGTAAACGATTAACTAGGACTGTTAACTTCAATAAAAGAAGTTTATTTATGAAGAACGTAATATAATGTCAGAACGTTTAAGTGTTTGGATCGCTTATACATCTATATTATAAAATTTCTAGTATCCGAGGTCCAATACCAACCTGATTGACTCTATTGCTAAACAATTAAATAAAATTTGTTTTTTTGCTGTGTGCTTCCGACACATTTTGCTTTGATGCAAAGTTATGATAGTGATACATAACAAAACAGTCATAACATTTTACGTCCATTTTATGGATGGTTTAAAATAAATTGTTTTTATGGCCTGAAGTTTCATGTTTTTACGCAAACCGACAAATTTTATTGCTTGTTTTAAGTTCATGCGTATTTTCAGAGACCATCTATTTATTTCAGAAGCTCCCCTCTAATTTTCTTGCCGGAAGAATATGATATTGTAATTTATTTGACTTTTTTAATTATATGATCTTTTACTAAGATCGATAAAATTTTTGTAGCGGTTGTTATTTGATGTCAGTCGCCACTGGAAAGCCTCTTGCTAAAAATAAATCTCCTGAAGCCTTCCCAGATTTAAGAATAATAAGTGTTCCTCCTGCACTTTCTAAAGTATTGGAAAAAGTTCTGCATGATTGAATGTATTTTTTTATAGAAAATCAAATCATTCCAGACAACCAATGGGGTTTCCGAAAGAATTTTAACACGGCCACTGCATTAACTTCCGTTTTAGAGGATATTATGATTGCGCATGATAAAGGTCAAGCTAGTTTACTAATTATGTCGGATTTGTCGAAAACGCTTGATACGCTGGCTTCGTGCACTAAATTACATCCTTATGACTTCTATGCAGACTGTTAATTTAATATTTTGTTTTAGCAAACACTCGCAAAAAATCGTGGTGGATAATAGAGAAATAATTTTTCCACCACACATGATTATTTTTATTTTAGTTCTAAAGTTTGTATTTAATTTAAGAGGTACCTACAGAGCGCTAACGTTAGTAATTTTTGCCACTATAAAGCTGCACAAAATATATTTAACCCTTAACTCCGGAGGTGCGATGTGCGGAACATAAACCCGGATGTGCCGTCTGGCAGACTACTACCGATATTGCGGCATAAAACCCTAAAGGTCTTAAATATATTTTGTAACTGGTATTTCTAGATAATCATTGAAGTATTTAGAATTACTTTAATGGGTACTTACTTGAAACACCTACCAATTTTATGATGACAAAGCCATCTCTTTTAGAGTATGCTTCAAACCGGGGATTGTCAGGTTTTTAAATAAAAAAGTGTCACCGCTATAATTTTAATGTATTTATTACATAAAACTCTTTTAAGAACGCAGTGAAAAAGCTAGAAAAACATACTACACAATGAAAACTTAAAACTAAAAATTTTCAGCACAAGCTAAAATTTAGAGTTTTTCAGTACCGTTCACGCAGACGGGCTTCGTACACTGTAAACATACGGGCTTTTTGCATTTGAAGCACAGATATTTTGTCATACGGTTTTTCTTTCTTGGACATAAATGACAGTATTTTCTTTTTTCTAGTACATCTCTATTGTAATCTACCTGCTCGTGTTCTTCAGGAATTCCAAGAATTCGACGAATAGTGTCCCTTATTTCCCGAGATATATGTGTGTTGGTTGCTCGTCTTTTCATGTGTTCTTCAACTAGTTGCTTGGCTAACTGTTTTGCAAATGGTGATTTATCTGGCATGATTGGACTGTCTTTGTAGCTCTGGTGCAAAATATATGCATTAACAATAGATATATCAATCATACGGAAAAATATTACCATAGGCCATCTACGCGTTCGACGACTTGTATATAGAGCTTTTGGCGCATTTTTCGTCAAGAGCATCAACGCCACCTTTAGTCGTATTATCGAATTGAATTATTTCCGGTTTGTTACTCTCAGGATCATTGAAAATTCTATTATGCATTGAAGAAATTAAAATGGTTGTTTTAGCTTTGTCACTCACATGGGATATCATGGTCAAATTTTCCCTAAATCCATAGAGAGTACTTCCCACTTCTTTTTTTCTGTGGGGTAAAAATTCACTAGGACATACCACTTTTGAAGTGTTTCCTCATAATTTAAATCGCTAAAACGAACTCGTTTTGATGGTCCGGCCACGTTCGTGCGAAAACTTTCCAACCGATTTTATTACGTCTACCCGGACGCATTATTCCGTTTCCTATTGGGCTAGCGCAACCGGGTGCGCTAATCGTGTAGGAAACGGATGCGAGACCTGTAATTCCGTTCCCTAAGTGGTTTACGCACCTCACGTTTTTTTTAAGCATCCTTGCGTATATGCCAAGATTGCCAAGCGAATCGGAGGGCACCCTAAGGTCGGAACAGAGTTAGCACCTCTTTAGGGGCCCTGACAAGTCTCTTTTCTCGCAGGCGGAGAGACTTGTCAGGGCCCCTAACCAACGGAAAAATGCGGTCGGAACAGGGTTAGCACCTGGTTAGGGGCCCTGACAAGTCTCTTCGCCTGCGAGGAAAGAGACTTGTCAGGGCCCCTAACCAGGTGCTAACCCTGTTCCGACCTTAGGGTGCCCTCCGATTCTGCACCCCGGCCGTAGCGCGCGCGACTAATACTTGCATAAGGTGCGTTAACCACTTAGGGAACGGAATACAGGTCTCGCGTATCCGTTTCCTACAGGATTAGCGCACTTGGTTGCGCTAGCACTATAGGAAACGGAAAAATGCTACCCGGACGTGCCGTCTCTCGGACTGCTCCGCGAGAAAATCTCTAGACAATTGACCTATTTCAAGTCTTAGAAATCTGATATTTTAGGTACTGGTCACCAAACAATCACGCCTGGAATACATGAGGTGACAGCGTTGTGGGCGTTACCGTTTTTAAAAAATAAAGATATTGCGCTTACATGCCGCCTCTCAGACGGCACCTCCGAGGTTAAGGGTTAAACAACCAAATGTGACTTTACAATTCAGGTGCAATATATTTGTAAAAGCAATTTTGTGAAATTACATTGCTTTGGTAGTAAAACAGGTTTACATCTAACGGTCAGTAACTGTACTTTATTATGTAAAATTAAGCCGTGTTTAGCGGTAAAAATACTTTTTGGTTATAATATGAAAACCCTTAATTGTAATTTAATATAAGAAATAAAAATTCTTGGTAAATTTAAAACAAATATTTTGTATTTGTTATACGAATGTTATTGTCAATACCTATATGTTTAACATAAAAATATTTGAACATATTATGCAATTTCGGTATTTTTCTTTCTTAAAGAGTGTAACATTAAGTAAGATCCTTTTTTAAATTAATATTTGCATTTTATATTATTACTTCAGCTATTAACAATAATACAGGTTTATTGAACATATCTTTTTATTGTTATAAACCCTTTCACATTGAACAGAGCCACAAAGAAACAACCAAAAAATCAAAACATCCTCGCTAAACATTTGTTAAGCACTAATAGTTGCCTTTCAGAAGAATGTTAAAATGGCGAAATTCACAAAGGCGGACACCATAAATTGTAAAAGTTAGGTAGGATTCTAAGAGTTTTGTATAATTTCAGGGATTTTTCCAAAAATTATAAATATACATTGCGAATGTAATTTTAAAAACTATTTTTCACCAGCAATCAGTGTAGAACCGGAGTAAATTTATTCGTCTCCCTTGTGTAATGAGGTGGAAAAAGTATTGAATGTTAAAGTGCCTTCAAAACATAAAAAGGATTCAAATACAAGTACAATCGTCTAAAATCATTTCAGACCAGTTATTTTTGACGTTCTAATACTGATAAATATTATAATATATATATATATATATATATATATATATATATATATATATATATATATATATATATATATATATATATATATATATATATATATATATATATATATATATATAGATATTGTTGAAATCAACAAATAAATACCTCAACTTCAACTAAACACCCAGGAGTTAGTGTTTCATTAATTTATAACGCATATCACTAAGCGCTTACAATATTTTGTTAATACCAAAAGGCCCTAAAACTTTTTCTTCCATAAATTAAGAAGCAGAAAGCAAAAGATGTACACAGATTTGTTAAACTCGTTAATATGCATCCATATTTGCATCACACTCAACAGCTGACGCAGAACACACGTGTTCGGCGGACCAATCAGAGACAACACGTAAGAAAGACAATAAGATTTAATTTTTTACAAAGCATGTGCGTAATTACGTAAGCATAATACATATAAATTCACAAGTTTTCTGTAAATAATGATCAGCTAAACGACAGCAGTAGATCACGTGATGCATCTCTGCTTCATAGGCGATGAGAACTTAGAGAACCTGTTGTTACCGCCATTTAACAGGTATTGGTTATGTAAGCAGTGCTTTGTCAAGAAACTTCAACATACAGAATCAAGAACCTGCAAGCTTATTATGGTTTATATCATTGAAGAAGCGTCAGTATATAAATATAACTATATTATTTTGTTTAACATTTGAAATGGAAGCAGAGAATGGAGTTTAATACTGTGACTAAAGCCAGCCGAAAATGTATTTATGTATGTAATGATTACGCTTAAAGCAGGTAAACTGGTAAAAATGTATGCCTTTGCTGCAATAACATTAGTAAACTGTTTTTAAATTAAAATGTGTTTTTATTTGGAATTACATATTTCCGCCAAATTAAAAATATACTATTTCTTTGTAATATTACAAAAATTATATAAATATATCAAAATTTTGAGTAATTTTACGTAAAATCAACAAACATTTCATATTTTTTTAAAAGAAATTTATACTTTCATAATGTGTTTTTACAAAATGTGTGTAATAATATTACTATTTAAAATTCATTTCAGAAAATCTTTGTAAAGCAATTTCACAAGAAAATTGTACATCATAACCTGTCACAATATTTTTGGAATTTCACAAGAAATTTGATGGCCGCTGTAAAAGCAGTACATTTTGCTGTAATTTCACAAAACTCTTTTTTCAGTGGGTGACGGACCAATCAGGTAGGAGCCTGTGATAGAGTAACGGAATGCAAAGATCAAACCATCAACCCTTCGGCTTGGTATAACATTATGTATTTAAACAGAATAATGTTTTTTGACAAAATTTCCTGCTATAATAAAAGAAAATTGGTTGTAATTGTATAATGGTACACAATTAGTGTGAGAGTAAATTATATGACTTTGGTGCGACTACGTTACTGGATATGTTAGTAAATTAGAGGCTTGGCGGCCACCGCGATGGATGTTTGCCTTTTGATTTTTAACCGTTTTTTAAGGCAGAAAGTTTAGGATAGTAGAAATAATGCTTAAGAACGTAATATGTAAGTGACAATTCTTTGTGTTAACGGTATCATTCTGCTTAAAATGTCACCGTAATTTCACGAGTGTATGGTTCGTATTTTCCCATAATAAGTAAGGAAATTGCTATAAATTAAAAGACACATTTGTAGTTAAATGCGTTTTTGGAATTAAAAATACTTTGGATTATTTTCTTTTTTCACTAAAACTGATAAAAGATGGGAACTCCTTAAAACTCTGTTCATTATCGTAAAGCACATATTATAACATGTCCTTATTTAAGGTTTAGTAGAAAATCTTATTCTAATAATAGATTGGTTACATGCTTACAAAAATTATATTTGTTACACTCCAATGTTGTGTTCCTAAAAGCCAATAAAAGTCAAAAATAAAAAGGCTTTTTGAAAAATGGACAAAGGAATTTCTGCTTTGTTGTTACAGCAAAATAAATGTGAACTTTAAAAGAGCTTTTGTAACACGAGCTCTAAATAGGGTACTTTATCAATGTAATAGGCGAAAAACCTGCAACAGCTTCAAAAGTGCAAGAATATATCTTTCAAACTGCAATATTCGTTGGACACGAGTAAACCATATCAAGAATGTTTCAGGCCATCAGATTTATACAACAACAGAACAGCGTAATATTCCAGTGGACCAGCAAAATAAAAATAGGGAAACATGCAATAGAGTTCGCTTTATACTCACTTATAAAAAGATAACTGTTTATTAGAAATTAGTCTGCAATTCTAAAGAAATTTTCTTCATAAAAGTTTTCGATATTGTCGAAAATAAAAGTATTTGACTCTAGGGTAAAATTCGTATTTTCTGACAGACCTCGTATATGACTGGGAAATTTCGATATCTGGTGGTTGCATTTTAGGTTTTGATGCATGACCATGCAGAACTTTTTATGAAGAATACATTTTTTTCGTAAAATTGATAATAAAAAATTTTCCCATATGCTGCTAACTTAAGCAGACACACTAAATAAGAGATTGCTTTGAATTTCGTTTCCCTTAGTTCCCGAAGTATGTTTTGTTTATTGTCAAACATAAAATGTCAAGACAAAAAATGGAGGTTAAGAGTATCTTCGATGAAGAAATTTCCGAGGAAAAAAATTATTTCAAATTCTGCAAAGGATGATTTGCTAAAGTCCCAGAACTACACCAAGTTCCAGGACCTGCATAGAGGCTATTGATAGGTACTTTTCTAAGGACATTTTTAGTTGATAGTGTTATTATTATTATTATGATGATTAAATAACCATAGCATGACAACTAAAATGAACTGGTATCATTATGCCAATAGAATGTATGTATAGGTGTAACGAAAACTGAGTGTTGGACTTTTTTGGAGTTGGCTAAAAATTATTCATTTAATCAATATTAAATAATCATTAAAAAAGTCGGAAAAATTATTTTAATTCTTTAAATTGACTTATTTAACTTCGACAAGCTAGGTATAAAACAAAATTTGATTTTTTTATTGAAGCGAGTTTGTAAAAACATTAAACACATTTTGATATTCATGACATGACACAATTCATGCTTTAGATTACCTTCATAATCACTTTCGTCAACATATCTAAAACAGATTCTAACATTTTTCACATTAAACTTATCTTCTCATTTGCACTGACGTTTCCAAACATTTGGTGTTTCTTTGTCTTTTGGGGAGCTAAAAACTTTAATATCGGGCATAAAGCTCTTGTGTTGATTGTCCACATCACAACCACACACAACACACCTCATTTTCCCTTTAAAACTCTTAAAAGTGATATAAAAACAGCAAAAAATAAATTTAAAACACAACGCGATCCTAACAAAGACGTGTTTCGTTTACAAAATATGGCGGAATTACTCACAGCGTGACGTACATGGCCACGCCTACCTGTGCAGTGTTATATCTTCTTTTATTTGTATGTAACTATTAGGCCTAATAAACGTCCGATAGCCGCTTCAAATTCGACACTCTTTTTTTTAAATGGAACTAACTTTGCGGCAATCTATTCAAATTTAGAGAATATTTCCAGTATTTCCTCTTTTTATAATTCTTGATATCCAATATTAATGAAAAAGGAATCACCAAAAGATCGTGGTCTTTCATTTTGCGCGGTAGATGTGTTCTGATCAAGTGTACCGGGAAGATTGTATAAAATAACAGTAGAACTGCTTGATCGCATGTGTAAATGGTGTTTCCGATCCGATAGTTCGATCAGACAGTGGTAGGCAAAATCGGATGTATAATCCCAGCCTCAGCCGCAAATGTTATGTCTAAGTTTATTAAATTATTTATTGAGTAACGAAACCTTTGGTACTCGCATAATTAAATATCAAAATAAATTGCCTTTATAATAAAAGGACTTTACTGCATCGCGGTCGGTATTTTATCAAAGGATAATTAGGTTATTTAAGCAAATTACCGCAAAATTTAATAAGGTATTTAATTCCTACCCCTTTAAAGGTTTCTAGCCAATTCTGCTCGAGAGAAAAAAGTTTTCTGAAAGTCAACTTTATACATATAAAAACCGCGTCAACAAGGAATTTGAAAAGATTTTTAGTTTAATAGGATTTGGGCTGTATAATTTGTAATGATGGAGAGTTTTAAACCCAAAAAGGTAATCACTAACGCCTAAAACCAGTATATTGTAAAAATTATCGCTTACAGTTGATATCAAGAAATTCTTAAAAATTGTAACCATTGATCTCCACGTCCTTTTTTCGACCATGTTTAAATTATCCTCACAATGACATCCTTCATTACTTCGTTGATTTGAGGACCATAAAACATTCCTTCTTTATTTCAGCCTCACTTCTTAATTTAGGAAACATTGCTCAGAGATTTGGAATCCTTCTTCGCGATTTATTCCTTTCACTAGGTTTTTCATCAAACCTAACTTAATGTGAGTAGGAGGTATAAGAATATTTTGGTAATTCGCCAAAGGAAGTCGCTCTATGTTTTGAGTTCCTCGTTAAAGAGCTGTTCTTGGCAGCCAGTCTTTTTTAACATAATGATTCACTTTATCGGACTATCCCATAAACGCAGGATGCAGCAATACTTTGTATACCATTGTTGCATCCCCATAAGTATTGCAATAACTTTAAAATCAGCACAAATGCTCAACAAACATTGATTCTAGTTAATTTTTGGCAACAGTGTTCTCAGATTGTCATAAGTTTCTTTCATCAATGAGGCATGACCCACAGGAATAGATGGATAAGCGTTACAGTTGTGTAGAGCACAGCCTTAAGACTCGTTTTAGAGGAATCAATAAATAGTCTCCACTGCAGTGGATTGTATGACATTCTCAGAGATGTAAAAACACCTTTAATATTTTATAGTAAACTAAATCAGAATGTATAAAAATCCACAAAATCGTCATGACAATGGCGAAATACAATAATTTTAGTTTTCTTCTCCAAAAGATTCCACTGTTGTAGATGCGATGCGAGTAATTCTGCTTTGGACTTTGATAAATGCAAATCCCTCACTAAGTTTTTTAATTCATATTGGTTAAGCAAATGGAATTGCGCGGACGTAGATGGCAAGAATTCAGGGCCTTCAGCGGTCTCACTTGCACTTTCTAGTCTATTACGTTGAAAGTAATAGTCTAGAAAGTCCTAGTGAGACGGCTGAAGGCCCTGAATTCTTGCCATCTACGTCCACGCAATTCCATTTGCTTTTCTATATATTGGTAAGACGAGGTTGCTAAGATCTGAGGGACGAGATTCATTTCATCGTGTGGTCGAGGCCTTTGTGCTGTTGATGTCTACATATTCAGTACTCTTTCTTTTACCTACATTTAACCTTTTTTATTTTTGCAAAAATAGCAATCATTATAATAATCTGCCTGCTCTGTCCATATCATTGGTACACCAACTGGCAAGCTTTGTCGTTGGTGCGTTCACATCATAAGCATTTAGTATAAATACATGTGGAACACAGGGCTTGTCTTGATGCCGTACAGGAATTCCGAAGTAGAGTTGATATATTTCGCAAACATTCTGAGAAATATGTACCTTTTCCCTTATCCAAGGGAGTAAACATACCACAAACCTAACAAAACTTATCGGGATTACTATTACACCGATGCGAAATTGGGGTAGTGTAAATATTAGCAGCTAACAAAATACATGTTATTTTTTTTTTTGATGGTTCAACCGTTATACCAAACTTCATCACCGGTGACAAGGAGTAATGCCCGTCTCCTTGTGAGATTATAAAGCCACGAGAACAAAATGAAAATTTAGCTTGGCTTTAGGCATATTTGACCAAATATCATATAAAATAGTAGAATATATCAAAAAAATCCCAAATATCAAAAAGTAAAAATAAAATAAGAATATTGTGTTTATGCAATATGATAGGCTTTTTGGTGAAACAATAATTCAGGGGCCGTAACCTTCTAAAAATACTACTCTGTCTTTCAAATGTAAGGAACAATGCTCCATAGCTGGAATAATAATTCTGCTAGCGTCAAGGGAAATGCATTTTAGAAGATGTATGTGTTTGCACTTTCAAAGCTTTCACAGGTTTTTTCCTATTGTGTTGATAAAGCACCCAATTTATATGTTTGTTGTGAAATGTATTCGAAGGCTTACATATATTTTATTTTGTTGCGGAAACGAAATAAAAATTTCCCTTTTCATGTTTTATTGAAGGGATATAGATTGCAAGACCTTCATCCATAATGGAAATTCGAACGACAGTGCTTAAAGGAAAGTGTTATATAAAATAGAATAAAATATGAAAAAGTAGTCCACTTTAAATAGTAAGGTCATGGTTTTGTAAACAGACATTATACTTTTGGCAAAAAATATTTTGAGTAAAAACGATCAAAATTTAATTACTTCTGTTTTTCACAATTGCACATTTGTGGTAGAAATTTAGAAGCTTTTTCTATATCATTCGGTTAGGTTTGCTCGTATTATTTTACATTTATTTTTAATAAAAATGTGTATCATACCATCAAATATTCTGAGCCATTGAAGATAACTCGTATATCATACTTCGTTAAATTGTGAAATTAAATTTATGACGGTAAAAAGTAGGGAATCTAAAGAATTATTGTTTTTGAAGATTTGACACAAAATTCTATGTTAGAACACTTGGAGGGGAAAAGGTAAATTGGACATCGGGTAATTACCCCTTCTAAGCCATAAAAGTGGATTTTTTTATATAAGATCATTTTATCAAATTCATGGCTATTTAATGCCATTATCAAAAATAATAAGAATCATTAATACTTTATTTCATTTTGAGTTACGTTTTTCAAATCGGAATCATATTTTACTTAAGGGTTATCATTACCCCCAGAAATTTGTGCTCCAGATGCCCTTGCTCATATGTCGATACGGGCGTCTCTTCAGCCGATTTGCTAACTACTATAACGCGAATTGTTTTCGTTGCGTCTTTGTCTTCATTATCGTATTATTTGGCACCTTTGTCAGTTTTATCGTCTAGTGTAACCTTCCCCGTTAAAAATCAGCTAATAGCTGCTGGCTTTCTTAATCTGAGTCGCCAATATGTTTAGTTTTTTTATAAATCTATATGTGCGAGGGGACAGTGATATCTATTTAGCTTGGGAAGTATCTAGTAGACATAATTGAATATGGTTGCTATGGTTACAGCTATGATGTTTTATAAATAAAATGTCAAAGTTTGATATCCATAAGTTCAAGGGTTGACACTGGATTTATAAACTCAGTTGAGGTTCAGTTGACGTTGAGGTTCAAGATAAATAAACGCAAACGCGTACTGGCGTTTATAAACACAGTTCAGTTCAGTTCAGAAGTTTCCATTACGCTGGCGTAAAGTTCGACATAACCAAATTTTATGTTCGCAGTTGGTGCAGTTGGGCTCCCACCAATCAAAACGCAGAATTACTACATGTGATGGTGAAGCCACACCTCTGCCGATCATTTGCCATCGTTTTGTAAAGAAAACAATTGTTTTTCCTTTTGGTGTGCCTGTGTTTCCATATATTTTTTTCCAAATATTGCGATTGTGGATTGTGTGCTTTTTATTTTTTCTAAATATGTTTATGATGTCACAGTTGTCATTAACCTCACTTTACCCTGCACCAATGAAATGAAAGCAGCGAACTTTTATAAATGGCCCAAAAAGCTCAACTGCGAACTTCAACTGCACGAACTGCGAACCTCAACCTCAACTGAACCTCAACTGAGTTTATAAATCCACCTTGAAACTGTGAATTTTTGAAAACGGCATGTTTGAGAAAAAGCAAGATTTTGAAAAAATCGCGTTTTCGTGTTACATTAAACAAACCACATGTAGAACGGTACCGTTTAATATTTAGTGAAAAAATGATTTTACAACTTTTTTAACCCTGTTTTGATTTGGAGACACCTATAAAATTATATTAAACCTGTTTTATTCGCCAAAGTTCAAATAATTTTTCTATTTAAAATATTTCATCATTGCTGGTTCCTGCATAACTCAAAATAAAATTAAAAAGTTAACCGTATTTCCTGCATTTTTTAATCCGTACGCTTTGACAATTCAATCTTTAAAAATCACAGATCTAATTTTCCTCATTCTCATATAACTGCAAGTAAACAACTTCTCTGTGAAAAAAGCAGTTTATGTAAAATACATCAAACTACCTTGGGTTATAGTTACCCAGTATATTTTAAGGCATTGCGCACTACCTAAGACAACCCACTAATTACATTGATAACTAAATCATATTTTTTTTTTACTAATTTAACATTACACCATATTATTTTCCTAGGTACGCCTATGGCAGTATAATAAAATTTTAGTTCAATAGTTCAACACTGACTCAAGGTCCGTAGGCGTTAGAGGCTTAGAACAAAGGTACCGCTCGAGAGTTATCCTTTAGGTTTATTATTTATTCTTGTGGGAATACTTTATGAACGTTCTGAGGAACGTTCTTAAGGAGATTATGTTGAATAAACAATTGTTTTTTTTATGTTCGGTACGCCCACGAAGACCGAAGTCTAAGTACTATGTACTGTGGGTGTTCTGGGGAAATCCGACTCACACATCCAGAGCTGGAAACATCCGTAGTGACTTCACCAGCCCCTTAAGGGGATGTGTGGGGTGGTACCACCTCGGTCGAGGAGGAAATCCTCTACCACCTTCCAATTATTTTCAAATATTGTGGCGTTTTACATGGTAGAGTAAATACTTATCAATACTTCCTCGTATATCAAACTATGTTCTTGTATAGCGTGTCTTTTAAAAACATTAAATACAAAACATTACTTTAATATCTGATCTAGTCAACTCTATACTAGGCTACAAAAGCAAAACACTGAAAAGTTTCACTTATTAAAATTTATTTACTTACTGTATTTTTATCCATGGTCGTTTTTTACTGTGCTTACCTGAAAAAGAAAGAGAAAAGGATCATTAATAACGAAGGGTTTCCGGATTGTCTAAAAAATCATTAAACTCAAGCAGGATTATTTAGAAATAGGGGTTTTGTTAACGTCAAAAGTTTCAGCGGATTTTGCGGAAATTAATATTCATCGAAAAAGTTATTTTATCCCAGAACAGAAGCAAGCGCAATAAAAATTATCATTTTCTTTTCCAAGGGAATAGTTGGCGCATATAGGATGGTCGATATTGAATAGAGTGGATAGTAGTTTTGAGTATTAGAAATTATTAAAGTTTTTATGTTTAAATCCTGAAGCGAACAATGGACAGCAATGTAGGTAAATTTTACCATAATGGGCCCTTTTTAAACCCGAATTTTATTATTTTGATACTAGCATGGCAAATCAGGCTGTTATACGAGACTGGTGTAAAAAGTTTCCAACCTAACAAAGAAAACAGCAAAATATTGGTAGCAAATAGCTATTAACCTAACAAGTTGGGAAAAGACACACACACACGTGTTGGGTATAATATTTTTTCTACGAGCTTAAGGAAAATTATCTAGTTTGATATTTTTTTTTTAATATTTTATTTCAGTATAGACGTCAAAGTAAAAATACAATTCAAAATTCAAACTTATGTTATTTTCATTTGTTGTTAACAATAATAATGGTAAACGAAACTTGCATTTGTTTTTACGGCTGAAGCTAACTGGTTTTTAACTGGTATGGAAAAATTTCTTGCCATTCCAGAATTATTTATGTCGTGTGTATGTTCAGGTGGCTGAGGGTCAATTGCTGCTGATTGCTGCGATTTGGAAGTGGTAGCCTGTTTTTGGATGATCCGATATATATTTTGTTTTATAAATACTCGTCCACATATCCTTCAGCAACTTTTGTGGACTTCCATACACTATGGTGCTTAAGATTCGTGATGTCTACTCCACAGTCTACTAGCAGAGTGGCTGAAGACCGCCTATAAAACAATGCCCAGTGTAGGGCTCAGGATTTAGCAGTTTCAGGTATCCAGCCACGCCCGTGGGCATCTTGCCTAGTTTGTTAATTCCAACAGATTGGACAGAAGATTTTCCGTTTGAATAATATAAGAAAAACCTTTCATGGGGCGTACTTTGTTTGGCTTGGGTTGCAGTAATGCATATTTCTTTATTAAGTTTAAATATCGTTCTCCCCTTACAACAAAGCTTCTGCGTTGATGGGTTTTATTATCAGGAATCGTAGTATGCATCAAGGATTCTTTGTCTTCAATGTTATCTATGGCGAATAAGTTAATTCTTCACTACGGCAGGCTCCTGCCACCCCAATTAATATGACAACTTTAGTCAAAAGGTATAGATCATCTGAAGCCTCGTTCGGAAATTGTTCTATACTGTTTCTTGACAGAGTTTTAGATTTTTTTGGCTGAAATCCAATATTCGTTTTGCCAATGCCAAATGCCAATGAAAAAATGACAAAAAAATCCTAAACTAACCTAAACGAACCTTTTTTGTGTTTGGTCAGGTTTAGGTTTCCTTGCATTTGCTATGTTACTCTGTAGTAAATTATTTTCAAAAACGTGTTGTTTATTAACATGAATATTCGAGGTTTTTTCGAAAAAATGTTTAAAGAATATTCTTTCTAAAAACATGTTTTCTTGAAAAATTTTAGTTTCAAAATTAAGTATTAAACAATACGTTTTATAAACTTGCTCTATGCAATTATTATAGCTAATTTCCGATAGTGGTCATTTTGGCTTTAAATAAACTAATTTATAATGCCGCAGTCTCTTTCTCACGTCATTTATTTAATAAATATAATTTTGAAGCTCCCACAGAATGAAATTGAATTTATATTAACATTTCGTGTTCTAGCTAATAACAATAGCGCCATTATAAATAGCGTTTTTATAAAATTGTGTTAAAATTACAGTATTTCGACATCCATATGAGAGTCAGAATGAATCACTTTTTTGGACTAGTGTGATAATAGATATTTTTAGAATCCCGTACTATAACATTCCAATTAGGTAGTTTACAAAAAATTCGAAGTTGGTTCCAGAGAAAAAAAATTTGAAAACATCCTTAGTTTTCGAATATCTGTTGTTGGGGACACCCAACCGTTCGTTCAAGTTCTATAGTTCTATTTTTATTTTCAAATAAATATTTAACCAAGCAGGTATAAAATCCCTTTCAAATAATAAAAACCCAAACTCGTACCTCTTCTTCATTTAACTTCCATTAAAATACGCAGTTATCGGTAAAACACAAAGCCCATTTCGGATAAAATATCTAAAGAAAATCTTTCCTTTAATTTAGTTCTTCTAAAACCTGCACTTTGTCGGCCTAGTTTCCTTAGCAAATTTCTTATCTTTTAGTTTTATTGCTTTAGCGTTCTAAAAATACACTTCTCTTAAATGTAAAAGCCAGAAACCATGACTCCAGATATCAACTCCCTAACCGTACCGGGTATCAAGCTCGGCCTCTTCCTATGTTCTAATGGTCAGAGTAGATTCGCGTCATCGCGAAATTGACTGTAATTGGTCGGTCTCCGAAGGGTGGTTACATTTCATTTCAACTTAGTTCCCGTTCAATTAAACTAACCCAATCAAACTAAATTTGTTTCATCATCATACCATAATGATCCTCTAATGTGTGCTTTTTTAAAGAACAATTAATTTTACAATAACTTTTAATAATTCATATACGGAAAGAAATTATTTTTGTTGATGTTCCATTGCAATTTTTGCCGTTTTTAACTCACTAAAAACTTACGGAACAAAAACACAAAAAAACAATTTCAATACAAAACTTTGTTGCTCTAACTTTTTATTTCAAAATAACCAGAATTTTTTTTTATTTCATAAAACAAAAATACTCCATTCCAAAAGCTTATCGCCAAAAAATTGGAATCTTTTTGATCAAATTCACCTTCAAAATAGCGATTATTGTAAAACGGTTCCTATGGCAACGCAGTACCAAAATGGGCGACACTAATTTAAGACATTAATTATTAAGTGTTGGCACCACTGCAAAAATTTTGCCGGTTGGTAATCGAGGTTATGTTATCAAACTAATATATCAAAAAACGTTGTAATATTGGGAATATTAAAATTACACAGAAATATTAAGAGAACTGAGAAAACAGTCAACGCATAATATTTTATGATCTAAAAAGGGTATTGACGCATGAGTATCAAAGGAATACTAAACTCAATTCACCAAATGACAGGAACAAAAACCTACTACAAGCTGAGGTTGGGTTTTACTATTCTCTCTGTTCATCGTTATAATATAAATACACTTGGGCACTCCGAAAAAAGTTTCAATATAAAATTGAATATGAAGATTAAAAATGTTAAACAAAGTTACACAAAATATAAACATTCCCCGCCAGTACTAAAATGGACAAAGGGGCGCCTGACGGTGTTGCCATGTTCGTCAGGGATAAAACAGAATTTTTAGAATATTGTCGAATTTTAAACCTTAATATTTTTGTTATTATCCGCCCAACCGCGAACCGACGTAATTTTTTGTGTGCATGTTTCGATTGGTTAATTGTGTAATAACTTTAACATTTTTATTGAAAACGCGAAAAGACCGAACAGAAATGATGAATTGTGCAATAATATTAATATATTTATGAAAAACGCGAACAAGCCCATTCCATAGTGAATAGTAAAAATATTTTTTCAAATTATTCGTGAAATAGAGGGTAAGCACTGTGAAAAAGGGAGATACTTACGCATATATTATTCTCTTTTCAGCAGGGTCCCTTAATTTAAATCTGAATTATGCAGACGTGAAAGCACAAGCGCTAGGTGTCCAAATAATTGAATTTTCAAAACAAGGAACAGATTGAAACAATTAAAAAACTTTTTTCGGTTACAATGAAAACCGGACAGAAGTTTATGCCAAAATTTGTCTCGGGAAAAGACATCTAATAATAAATTTTAATTATAAATCTTTTCGCATCTCATTCGGAGAATCTAATAATGTAAATTGGAAAGATAATAAATAATTATTTAAATGTTGAATTGAATTAAAAGGGCAAAATGAATACTAAAGTTAAATAAATATGACTATTCTACTCATATTTTTTTACAGCCAATCATAGTATTTATACAGTTTTATCTGTATTTTGAAAATATGAATTGGATTTTTAAACCAATGAGAGCTTTTAGACTCTCAAAAGATCCCATTCCCAATTTTAATTGGCTGAAAAGAATATGAGAGAATAGTCATATTTATTTAAGTATCCATTTTACTATTTTAATTCAAATCCACGTTTAAATTATCTATTATCTTTTTTAATTTACATTATTAGATTCTCCGGATAAGAAGCGAAAAGATTTTTAATTAAAATTTATTCTTAGACGTCTTTTATCGAGACAAATTTTGGTATAAACTTCGGTCTTTTTTTCATTGTAACCGAAAAAAGATTTTTAATTGTTTCAATCTGTTTCTTGTTTTGAAAATTCAATTACTTTGGCCCCGCATCACGCCACATAGAATTTTATTTAACGTGTCAAAATCACATGATTACTCAAACAAAACAAACGATCCATCACAAGGCCACTGCCATTAGTGTCAAAATCGCGTAGAATTCTATGCAATGCGGTCCAGTACCTCCAGACACTTGGCGCTTGTGCTTTCACGTCAGCATAACTGAATTTTAATTTAAGAGACCCTGCTGAAAAAAAATATATATATGCGTATCTCCCTTTTTTACTACAGTACTTAGCCTCTACTTCACGAATAATTTTTAAAAATATTTTCAGATTCACTATGGAATAGGATTGTTCGCGTTTTCAATAAATATGTTAATATTACTGCACAATTAGTCAATCGAAACACGCACACCAAAAAAAGACCTCGAGTGGCCGGATAATATCAAAAATATTAAGGTTTAAAATTCGACTAAATTTAAAAAATTCTGTTTTATCCCTAACGGCATCCTATGAGAAATTATCGAACGTAGTGGGAAATTTGGCGAATCAATTTAAGGATATGGCAACACCGTCACGTGCCGCTTTGACCATTTTAGTACTGGCAGGGAATGTTTATATTCTGAGAAACTTTTGTATGAGTGCTTTAAGGGCGTTTAAATATAACGATGAACTACAACAGAGATAACAGTAAATCCCAAACCTCAGAATGTAGTAATTTATTGTCCCTGGAGTTCGGTGAATCATGCTTAGTATTTATTTGATATCCATAAGGAAATACCCTTTTTAGGTTATAAAATTTTATGCGTTGACTGTTTTCTCAGTTCTCTTGACATTTCTGTGTAATTTTATTACAGATTCCGAATATTGCAACGTTTCTTAATAATTTATTTTGATAATTTAACCTCGATGACCAACACAAAAATTTTTCCAGTGGTGCCAACATTTGATTTGTTCCTTAAATTTTGGTCGCTCATCGTGGTACTCCGTCACCAGAGAACATCTCCCCGTTTTAAAATCAATGACGTTTGATAGCTATATTAACGGTGTATTTGATAAAAAAACTATTCCAATTTTTTTATAAACAAAGTTTTCGAATGGAGTACTTTTATACAGGGTGTTCCGAAATGGATTTCCCTCTCAAAGTCGAATAACTTGGCAACCGTGTAACGTAGCCTGGGTCGATTTAACGGCGTTCGATAGTGGATCGGTGTGCATCGCGCATTCATTTATTGAGGCGTACTTCCACCATAACTATTCTTGCACAGTTGCAAGACGAAGATTTTGTGCTCACTTTAATATTAGGCTTGTGGAGAACGCCCCAAGTAAAAACCTGGTGAAGTCGTGGGTGCGGAGGTTTAGAAAAGCATCGTTAGTTGTAAATGTGAAACCAGTGAAACCTAGTTGTCGTCCAAGGACTGCAAATACTCCTGAAAATGTTGAGGCTCTGTGTGCCACGATTATTCTAAATCCAAGTGGATTAATTCGTAAAACATCACAATCTTTGCAAAGACACTAATCATCATTTTAAGGAGAAATTTGAAACTGATAGACTGATCTGAAACAGTGATGGACCATTTTTTCCAAACGACCGAATTATCAACATTAAGTTCAGTGATGAGGCGCACTTTCCCCTTTCCACGGTAAAATGATATCACTTCTATAAGAAAATTAATACTCTACCATTAGATGTGACATAATAAACTATCAATACATAATTTAAATAACGACAACAATTTACCGTTTTCTTACTTAATGTAATACTTTTTATTGAAGGTAATTGACATAAAAGAAATCACAACGAAAAATATGTAAAGGCAGTAAAAATCTTAATAGGAAATCCGTTAACATAGCATTTCCCTCTTATATTAAATCTGTGGTAATGTGAAAGATTTCCATTCAGAAAACGAATGACGGAAAATTAAAGAATACATGCTTGCAATATTCCTTAACATGATTTTTTTTTAAATAAATACGACGAAAACCAAATTTAATATTTCAGTCGAATCTTTTGTTGGAAACAAGGGGCAACACCAATACAAGGGTATTTTTATTATTTCGATCTGAGTTTCCAGAAGCGATTTGTGAAATTTCGAGGATATTTAGTAAAATATGCTCATACGGAGGGAGATTTTCAAGATATAGCAGGATTGCTAGTAACAAAACACCGAGCGCCCATAAAGAAGATAGTAGTTATCGTTTACAGCGTTTCATGCGGTGCTCTAACCACCATTTAGTTATTAATGGCTTTTAGTAAAAGTAGTATTTTTAAGAAACCTATTATTAAACCAAAACATAAATCCAGTCATGTTGTTTCAACAGGACGGAGTTCCACCCCATTACGCAATACAGGTCTGTAATCATTTAAATGAAATTTTTGAAAACAGATAGATTGGACGAGCTGGTCCGGTCAACTGGCCGGCTAGGTCCCCGGCTTTGACCCCCCTTGTGGGGCTTTATAAAGGTCACAGTGATGGCGACTGCACCAACAATTTTAGATGATATGAAAGACCGAATCCGCTTTGCCTGCTTATTAGTGACACCTGGAACTTACAGCAAGCACGAAATTCATTAAGAAGAATGGTGAGATAGTGTTTGGAAGTTGAAGGGGAACATTTCGAACAACTTCTCAAGCATGACGGACGATAAATAAGTTAAATTTTTGCGGGGCCCCCTTGGGAAAAAATGAGCATGTTTAGGTATTTTAATTATTATTTTTTCTAAACGAATTTTGTCGACAGTTTTTAAATTTTAAGAGAAAAAAGTATGTTAGTAGAAAGTTGTCATTTGAATTTTTTTTTAAATTATGTTTCAGGTTTACAAAAATTCAAATGACTACAACTTTACTTTACATGTTCATTTTTTCCCAGGTGGGCTCCACAAAAATTATGATTTGATTGCATTTTCATTTTAATATTAAATTAATTCAAATGAAAACATTAAACAAAAATGTATTTTTAAATGTATCACGCAATATTAAAATCGAAACTCCTGTTTTATATGAGAAAATACCAAATACCAAACTAAAATTCACAGATAAAAATCCTATTCATTTTATCAACGCGGTAAAGCGCAAAATCTGACAACAGCGGAAAAGAATTTCTTGTTCCAGTGAGAAAATATGCATTATACCTATAGTCGTATCATTTACATCCCTTTGTAGGTATGGTTCAATAGCCTAATTTAAATACGACAAAGAACAAATTTAAGTAATATAAAACAGGTCAGTGGAAATAAAGAATATCAGTAAAATTCTTTACATTATCTTGCATTTACTTTTTAGAAAGAAAGCTAGCGATTTTTAATTGAAAACGTTCCAATTTATTTCTGTTATTCTTGTTATACGCTAAGAACTTAAAGTAAATGAATAAAACTTGTTAATAAAATTAATGCAGACCAATATTTTAAAATCAGTTGAACTAAGAAAATATTCTGGTGAGTCAGGAACTGCTCTAGGCCATTTAGAATTGGAAATTTTCGAATAAATCACTTGCAATAGCAGTGACGTACATCTAAACTGCATTTTTAAAGAAGATAAGGCGATCATCGTATTACTTCTTAGAACTAAGAACAAATTTTAACAATTCCCAACTACTAAAATGCAGGTACTTTAGTTTATCACCATCCGCCTCAGAAGTCTCAACACTGATCATTTACAGCAGTATAGAAAGCAATGTAAACGAAAGGCTTGGGGATTACCAGTTTGAATTTAGAAGAAATAGTAGACGAAAAGCGATAGTCGCTCTGCGAGCAGTAATTAACGAAAGATTTATAGTGGAAAAATCAACGTGCATCGCGTTTCTAGATTTGGAAAAGGCATTCGAGATTCGATAATCTAGAGTGAAGAAAAACGTCCAAACCGAGAAAGGCGGATACAAAGTTTAAGGATAGGCAATTCATCTACAACCTCTACAAAGATCAAATAGCCGTTGTTGGAATAGAAGACCAGGAAGAAACACGAGAAGGTAAGGGTTACAGGGATGCAGTCAGTCACCTAAAATTTTAAATGCAAATGTAAAAGATCAAGGCAGGTGTTCAATACAAGATGAGAATAGAGCCATATTTTGGTTGGCATATAGCTGTTTAGGAAAGAGTTGCTGGACACCACAACTTAAATGTAGAAAGAGGTAGAAAAGCTTCCAAATACACCCGTTTATCCAACAAAAGTTCCTGGGTTGTCATAACTTGGATGACATAAAAAATCAGAAGGAATTTTTACACGTGACGTGGATTTTATAACACTTCCGCTTATTTATTGCCGGTAACTATGCTACTAGAAAAAGTAACTCAAGAAATTTGGGAAAAATATTTTTTTTTAATTTTTGACGCCAGCTACCGGCTAAACAGAGCAATTTCGGATATACTTAAGTTGGCTTAAATCGACCTATTTTGACTTCAGGAATCTGTTATTAAACGTTGTACACGTATTTTCCGGACACCCTGTATTTTGGTTTTATTTCTTAGACAATGGTAGTTTATAAAGGTTCGTAAAGCTGTACTATTATAAAATAACATACGTCTATTTCAGACGAACTGAAATATATGTAGTTCTTATGGAGCCACCAATGTTCTATAAAACGTCTATTAAATTCCTTTGTGCTCTCTTAAAGAATTCTCGCTTGAGCAAGTCTCGTTCAATTTAAGAAAAAAAGAAAGCATTTCCCCGGAAAGACCATTGGAAGTTGTTAACGAGTTTCCTTAATGCGTCCGCAAAGGGTATTGTTTAATAAGAAATATTTTTAAGCACGGAAAACGGATTCCTTTTTTTGGAAAAGAAGGATTTCTTTCCAAAGAAGGATTACATGTAGATGGAAAATTAACGAATTTATTGAAAATAAGGTCCGTATTTAAGTTGCATAAGTTTATAGTAAGGCCAGTCAGTTTACATTTTCAATAATTGGCAATATGCATGTGATCCAAATAGAACTGAAACACTTTTTTGTATTATCTACATTAAATAAATATTTATGGCGGTTGTTTATAACCATTTATATTGCTTTATATTAGGAAATAAAAAATCGTTTTTTACAAATTCTCACACATTCGATGTGACATCGAATGCTATGTAAATACTTTTGGAATTCTTCGATGGTGGGCCCCCTGAGCACCCCTCGTCCAGGGATCCGAAGAATAGAGGGGTACACTGCAAAAAATGACTGTAAAATAACAGATTGATTCTATAAGATGTTGCTTATTTTTCCCTAATAAATTATGCAATTTGGTTTTCACAAAATAAATTAAATTACAAATTAAAAATACAGTTTATATTCCGAAATATTAAACGTCACAAATTAGCGCCAATTTTTACGTCATATGTTCTGTAAATCTGTCATGCCGGCGGCGCCGCGCCGCCCGGCTATATACCGTAAAATGGGGTGAATAGGGTCACGGGGGTGAATAGGGTCAAAGTGTGTTCGTTACCTTAATCCAGTTTAAAAATAAAATGCGCGAATGGTGCCGATTTTCGAACATGGCTTTTACATGTTGACACTTGCCAACACCGGACGTGATCGTTATGTGTGCTGTTAAACAACCTGTAGCGGCGTGTTAGTCACGATAATATTCGTAATATTTAGCGGCAAAAAAGTTATCCCGTAAACGTGTCCCGTCTTTTTGTTAAAATTAACGGACAAAGATTTTTGTGTTTGTGTAACTTAAAGGTAAGTGTCCCAGCAACAAAGTTATATAATTACTGTTTTATTATGTTACCTGGTGTTTGTGTTAAACCGATTGTTTTTGTTTTTGGCGAAAATTTGATATAGATTATTGGCCATTACTGTATTGTAACACACTTGATTCGTAATATAGGTACGTTTAGAAACCAATGTGTACTTTATTTACCTATTTAACCTATTTCTTACAATAATATTTTTGGTTTTTTTAGCAAACAAGATAAACACAAACAGCCAGATTATCCAATGCTAGTCCGGTCTAATTTGACAATCAAAAGTTTTAAACTGACAAGTGTAAGAATAAGACACCTCAGTTTTATTCTAAGAACTTATTTCTGAGCTTTTTCGCAAATTTATCAGGAAAAAGACAATTTTAGTACGTACTTTCCACACTAATAGAACTAAATTCATTACAGCAACTCGTTCCAAGATGAAAATCATGTGGCAACCAAGTAAATCGCCGAAAAATTACAATAATTCATAAGTTTTGAATGACAAGGACAGGACAAAAACCTGTCCAAAACATAACTGATCAACTATAAGATCTTAATTTAAACCAGTACTAAATCTTAAACTTTCTTAGTGAATCTGGACGAAATATTTTATGTAAAGTTTAATATGTAACTTTTGTTACACCTATGTTTGCAAACAAAGCCAAAAAGTATCTGTTTCAAACAGTTTAGCTGACCCTTTTTAACCCAGTAGCGGTTTACTCGTATTTTAGAGTAATTTTTAAGGCGTGACCCTATTGACCCCGACTTTGGGGTGAATAGGGTCAGGGCATAAAAAACTATATATATGCTGACCTACTGAATTTCTTAAAACTTATATGGTAGTTCTATTGTACAAGTAGGGACTCATACTAGTAACCTATGTCCAAATTTTTCCGGATAACGGTTTCAAAGTTATCGAGGTGTAAAGTTGAAAATTGACCCTATTCACCCTATTTTACGGTAAGTCAATTGTTGACGGAATCGCATGACTTGTTACTGAAAATGCCGCGAAATTAAACGCAAGCCGGCATTTACGGTCATTTTCTTGTGAATCTTCCAACAATAAACAATCATTTTGTGTAGTTCGTTGTTAGTTTGATAAATTTTGTGTATTACAAATAAAGTGAGTATATTAATTAATAGGTTTATGTAACTCTGTACTTTAGTAATAAGACGTTGTAATATTAGTTTTAAAACAATTAAGCAATGGTTTTGTGAAGTGTAGCCTATAATATGTTTGTTGCTAAATGTGTTTTATATGTCTAAAAATAAATTTATAATTTTTACTCTAATAAAAGAAACCCAACCATATATATATATATATATATATATATATATATATATATATATATATATATATATATATATATATATATATATATATATATATATATATATATATATATATATATGTATGTCAAGCGTTTACTTCCAAGACATTTTTTGTGACGTTATGACGAGTTCCAAGACAATTGTCGTTTTCCGGGACGGTCTTGGAAATTTTATATGTCTAATGCCTGTTTCCAGGACGGTCTCGGAATTCATTTCGGCAACTGTATGTCAATCGTTCAGTTCCGGGACAGTATAATATAGAAATTATATATTGCAAAGCAAAAATGACAATATAGTAAAAATATGGAAAATATAAAAAATGACTACCACTTGGTTTAAACTTCGGTTTTGCTTGTGCCCAAATGAAGCCGTATTGCTTTTGCTTAGTCGTCCGTCTATTGACGCATGACACGGATTTAAGTATACTTTAAGTAGGTGCCTTAGAGGTTTTTATACTTCAGGATTAGGTAATTTCTTTTCTGTAGACACAGTAAAAACGGAACAACTGGACATATTATTACGTAACTTAAAGGCTCTTATTCGGGCGCTGTTCCTGAAAGAAAATGCCAAGATTTGTCGTACCGATTTGTATGCCTACCGTCTATTTCGGAAACTTGGATATACATATGTATGTACGGTGAAAATTTGAGATTAAAATCTAGGCCCAGATAAATGCAAGTACTCTTTTGGAAACCTGAAATTTGAAGACTGCTGGCAACCACGGAATACAGAGATATGAAGATTTGCAAGTATCAAGTATTCCAATCTGCTCTTTAGCGAAGCTAGATAAATAAAGTAGAATTTACTTTAGTTTATTATTAAGAAGATAACAAATATAGTATCTTCCGGTTAATTATAAATCTCAACAAACCATTTCTGTAAAAAGAGGCCAAGTTTTGCTCGACCGGAAAAAGTAATGCAGCCATGTTCAATTTTATTGTAAACTACTGTTTTTGAAAAATATTATTGCCTAAAAAACCGACTTAAATTACAGAAATCATTTAATTTTATTGTAACTTTGCGTCTGATTTTTAATTGATTTGGAAAACAAAAAGTTCGTTTTGTAACTCACAATACTTTACTAACAGGAACTCTCATTAAAATTGAACTTGGAAGTATTTTACCTCATTACCTTTTGCGACCAAGCAAGCAAGGTCCCTTTTACAGAAAAGTGTTTTTTCTATTATAGTTAATTTTATAGGTAGATTTTTTATTTTCTTTGGTTGTGTTTTGACTCCTCGCCTTAAGCTTTAAGTGTATAGCCCTTTTGTGGTGCCCTACTTTTCTTGATCGACTTTCACTTCTCTCGCTAGAGCAAGTATTGTATTCGTAAAAAAACCTTCTCTCGAGGATTTTTCAGATCGCCACGTTTTGGGATCCCTAAATCACGAGCAAGCATAGTTTTCCATTACCCTCGGTGTGCCTGTCTGTCTGCTGGCGCGAAAACCTGAAAACTCGAATAGAAAAAAAATTAATTTTGCATATGAATCGGCTGCATGCTGACTCAAACCGGCTAAAGTTCCCGTGAAATATATACAGGGTGAGAACCTTAAAAAAATTAATTGCTATTTTTTGTTGCTGTACATCAAAAAGGATTATTTTACAAAAATTATATTTTGTATGCTATAGCTAAGGCTTTTGCCGCTAATGTAAATAAAGGTACTTTTAATCTCTCATATATAGGATGAACAAATTTAAAAATTAGGTATTGTCTATTAATTGAAGTACTTACTATTTATCTTTGACACTATTTACATATTACATATTTTACGTCAGCTGGTTTTTATTTTTTATGAAATTGGTTGCGCTGTCCTACAGGGTGCGCAGTTTTAAATAGCGTTTTCTTATGGCTGTTTAATGAAAAAGGTATTTGGATGAACCCAAAGCTTTCAGTTACAACTTAGATTTTTATATACAATACGGGGTAAACAATTAAACACAAAATATGTTTAATTTTGCAACAACTCTGGAACGCAATCAAAATAAATAATATTTTATACACAGTTGAAGATTTCACGTAGAAAATAAACTTCAAAATTTTTATACGGGGTGTGAAATTAAAAAAAATGTTTATTTTTTCTACGAATGTGATTGGTCTTATGTAATTTTTAATTATTAGCTGTTTCATTTTCAAAAGAAGTTGCACATTTGATCTGATATACGGAATAAACAAATATTGTTTATTTACGCTTCTGTCTAGAGGAAAGTAGAGTACTATACCTATTAGGGGAAGTAAGTATTATATTAGCGAAAAAAATCACTTTTTGAGTTTTTTTCAGATCTTCAGGTTTTGGAGTATCTAGACCCGTTGTCTGTTGTTTCAGAAACTTTAAAACTACTTAATCAAAAAGAAAAAGATATATTTTATCTTAAAATTATTTTGTGTTGGTATAAATAAAGTTACTTGTAATGCTTTAGCTACATGATGGGCAACCTTAAAAATTAAATTTTGTTGGGTCTGTTCTAAGGACTATACAAATATTACTCATACAGGGTGTGAAATTTTAACTAGAATTTAGTTATTTTTCCTTTTAATCGGGAATTTAAGTGAAAATGTATTTGGATGTACCTAAAGCCTTTAGTTATAGTTTAGATTTTTCATACAATACAGGCTACTTGACCTCATTTCGCAATAAGTCAAGTTCCGAGCAAAGACTTTTGCAGATTTCTTACACAACTCTGGTTGCTTATATTCCACAATCAAGGATTCTTCAACCTTATTACACAAGAAAACGGAGCCACCGTATACCGTATCTATGCAACTACAGTTTCACCAGTTGAACCAGTTAATATAAGTATCAACAGTAGTCAATTTGGGATTATATATTTGATTATTTATCAAAAGTGATTAAAACTTGAATCTCGGGAGTTTTTTAGAACATTAAACAACGTAGAAACAAAGGAACCGTTTTGTTTTCTCCAGTTCGGAAATGCGAGGCGGCGAAAACTATGCTAAGTTTTTTTCGAGAAAAGGCTCATACACAGTAAAAAATCCAGTTGATTAACCACAAAAGATGTCTGATTTTATTGGCCGGATTAAATTTTTTGATTTAATTTGTAATTATTTTCTAAATCAGTTTCATAATCTTCGTTATGATTCAAACAAATTACTCATTCTCGATTACTTTAAATCGATACTGATCAAATGCATAAAAAAGACAAACATTTTAAATCATATTTCCTTGTTAAAATAATCACAATAATCAGTATCAATCACCTACTGACTAAAAAATACTCAAACTTCTAAACCAAGCCGCCAACACATGCGCAGTACGCAACCTTTTAATCACAAGGGAGTACCGATATCCATCCACCCCGCTGCAATCTGCAAAAATTCCATTTAATCGGCAGTAGGTATGGCGGTTTCTGTGGTAGTGCAATGTGCAATGTGAGGTTATAACGAATGAAGTGGTCAGCCTGTTCTAAAATTTTACGAATATTCTTTTAAAAACTTTGTTGTTACATCATGTTGGTGAAATTATGTTTCAAAAACAAAAGAAATACGCAAAAATCTCAGATCTTGAATCCAATCCCTTGGAGGAACTCATGCACTAATGTAAGTTATTTTCCATGTATTTTCAAAGAAAAGATTTGTCATGCCAGGTCTTCATTAGTGTTTTATGTATTTATTTACAGATGAGTAAATAATTTTCGTGATTTTACTTCATATAATTATTTTCAACTTTTACACTGTAAAAAAAAATTATTAAATTTTAAAACAAATTCAACCCAATTTTGACTAAATCCAGGTCCACGCCTCACCTCCCCGGATTTTTGTTTATGATATGAGACAAACAATTCCCATGCTTTGGGAATTTGCATTACCTATCTTTTATATAATTTCATCTGTTTGTTCTTTAATGTGTTCCCTTTTCTTATGTATTATAGTATTGTCATTTAATAAATAAAACCGACGCCCTAATCAGGTACTTTATAGGGCGGAGAGGGGAAGGGCGGTGCTACTGATGATTGCATATCAATCACATTGGATTTAAGATTTAATAAAAAATGATTAGAGTATTATGGAAATTTAATCATTATGGAAGAAAATTTTAATAAAAATTGATTTAGATGTAATCAGAATTAATTGTTAGGTTAATCAATTTTGAATAAGAAAATTTAATCACAGATCCTTCGATTTAATCAATATGCAGTGTTAATTTTTTCAATCAATCTGGCGTGGACCTGGATTTAGTCAAAATTGGGTTGAATTTGATTTAAAATTTAATCATTTTTTTTTACAGTGTAGTGAAGGTTGGGGGCACTACAGTAATTCCCCTTAAACTTAAAAAAAAATAAACATAGGTACTAAATCTAAAGATAGGTCGGTCCTGGAAACATACATGTATGTATTGTTGCGGTCCCGGAACTCGATGTTCAATATCAGTATAATTTGTTCCTCGCTAGAATTGTTTTTAATTACTATATTATTATGGATATTATATGCAATTTGCACTAAAAAGATCTGCAAAATTTTTCCCCGGAACTTACCTCGCGAAATCAAGTTAATTAAAAAAAAACAATTATTAAAAATACACATCATTGTTTGGACAGTAACACCAGAGACTATAAAGAATGTATATGTATGTATTATTTAGTCTATGGTAATACCTATCGTGTTTTTCTCTGGTAATACGTAAGATACATCTCACATATTTAAAGAGCTCCGCCACAAATATCTCAGCGCGTATTAAATCTGACAAAAAAAGTACCTCCGTTTGTATCTTTGTTTCTCATGTTATCATTATATTAACTTGGGAATATGCACGCATTTTTATTGTAAAACCAGCCCAGCGTGGCTGTTTCGTGCTAAGTTCTTAAATCAAATCTTTTTTATCTTTTTGCACAAAAGTTTTGACAGGCACGTGATCAATCGTATTGTTCACAACAATTATCCACATGCCTGTCAAAAATTAGGAGCAAAGTAAGAACTTTGCATTAAATATGTATATTGAGTTATTGTCTATACTTACCATACCTAACCGGAATCATTTATGATGTAAATGGATATATTTGTTGTTTTCGTAGAGTTCGTTTTTTTCTTATATTGTAATTGATGTCTAATTCTTTTTATTAAAGTGTAAATTTTTTAAAAACTGCTGTATAAGTATTGTATTGTACCAATATGCAGAAATACTTCAGCGAAAGTCCCGAACAAACTCTGCTTTAATGTGCCAAGTGCTAAAAATAGTCAAAGGCAAAAGAAAGTAATGCAAAGTTAATTAAAAATTTTACATAAATATCATTAAATAGTATGCCAAATTGAAGTACGCATATTTTGCTATACATTTATTTTTATGGTATAATAAATCCTAACGAAAGTTTGAACAGAAATAAGTGAGGCTATGATCTACCACTGGCAAAGTATAGCGTAAGATAAATAAAGGAAAAAAATTATTCGAAGCTTAGATTAGCACATTACGTTAATATTGTTTTCCTACGACCACCTATGAAAGTGAGAAAAAAAGCACGGTTAACTTGGAGAAAGTGCCTTATATCACACGCGTGTTGAAAAGTACTTTACAACACACATGTTGAAAAGTACTTGTCAACATGACATTGAAATAGATGGTGCCAATTTCATTTGTTTTATCTTCAGCACACTTGATAGAAATGTTAGTGTTTAAAGTGAGGGTTTTAAAAGACAGAAATTGAGGTTTTTTTGTAAATATTTTTGTGGTCGTAGGAAAAATATTGTACATTACTCGTGTGAAAGTAATTTTCGCACACTCGTGGGATATCGACAACATTCCCACTCGTGTGAAAAATGTCACTTTCAACACTTGTTATGTAATATACTACTAAACACATACCTTTAAGCTTTTACTCATTTATTCTTTGAATGAAGAAATTATTAACATTTTAAAGTTATAATTAAAGAGTTGTAAACATAGGTTACTTCAGGAGCGTCTCTACACTAGTTGAAAATAAAATTAGGATCCGATTTGAAAATAAAATGCAAATATTTTTTTTACCTACATTTGGTGATTTGAAAATGAAAAATATGAAAAGCCTTCGGTTAAAGTAATAGAAAAATATTTGATTGATGAGTGTATGGATACCACAATATGCCTTGTGGTTAGGTGTATTTTTTTTTAAGTCTGAGGTTGCTTAGTGTAGTGTCCCCAACCTTCACTAAGATGCCTTTTCACGATACGATTGATCCAAGGGCGGATTTAGCTTCCTGTCGAGGGGGGGGGGTTAATTTTTTATTTCTGACAGCCCACGAAGACCGACGTATAAGTACCATGTAACGTGCGTGGGTGTACTGGGGAAGTCCGACTCACACATCCAGAGCTGGAAACATCTGTTCTGGGATGAGTACGATTTTTGAATCTTGCAGTATTAAAATTATTAAGCAGTAAATAAATTTTGTACAGTAACTACGTCTGTTTTTTATCAATCGTATTTTCATTAAATCGTGAAGTAATAGATATTATACAGAGTGTCAAAAAAGTCTGGAAGAGGTATTGCAAATATTTCAAAAACTACTGAATATATGTTTTTGCGAATTGGCACGTCTATATAGTTAAAAACGGCACACCTTGGCAGAATAAAACCGCTTCTGTCACTCTTTAAGGTTAGAAAGAAAGAATACTAATTTTTTTTATTTTAAATGGAGCGTCCTGTATATTTTTGAAGATTCAAGTAGTCCCTTAAAAAACAAATTCAATGATATAGGATTCAATTAATTTATTTGTTAAAATGACATATGAACAAGAACACAATGAAAATACCTAAAAATTGAACAACAACTACTTTATGAGATGTTCAAAATATCTGGCACTGTTAGCTAGGCAATAGCTAAGGCTGTCTCTAAATTCCCCTAAGACGTTGTTAAAAGTATCCCATCGAATTTCAAGTATTTGATTTCTAATACGAGCCTTTAAATCTTCAATATTAACCGGCCTATTTTTGTAAACCTTATTCTTTAAATCATCCCACAAATAAACGTCCAAAGGAGTGAGGTCTGGGGATCTGGCAGGCCACTCAATTTCGCCTCTTCCTATCTACTGATTTGGAAACATTTGGTGTAAAAATGGACCCACTTCTAAACCAAAATGGGTGTGTCTTGTAAGGGCGAATCTTTCCCCTTTCAAATAAATTTTCAACTGTCTGGTGACACACATTGTGGTCTAAGCCAAACTGTCGACGTAATCGATTTGGATCAACATGTAGGTCAATTAAAATATCCAGAGCCACCACCAATAGCTATTTTAGGTCTACCTGACCTGTGTTTGTCTTTCACACTTCCCGTTTCGTTATAGTTCTTCACCAGTTTGCTTATATGAATGGGTAATTGCAGGCCGATTAGGATCTGCACGAATAGCTCACATACTATTTACTTCCTGTTGTGTTCTCCTGCGGTCACCATATCCAACCAATATTAAAATTTAAATTTTTTCTCCTTCAGTTGAAACTAGTAAAGCTACTATCCTAATTTCTAGTTTTTGATGCTTACGAATGAAGATTTGATAACTGTCTATTTATCACCTGACAATACCTAGCTGATTCCAAAAGTGTTTTCTCACCTTTCTATTTTCGAAAAATTAATGAATATTTTAATTTTTTTACATAAATCTATTATTTTGACAAATAAATCAATTAAACTCTGTATCATTGAATTTGCCTTTTATGGGACTATTTGAATCTTCAAAAATATACAGGACTTTCCGTTTAAAATAAAAAAATTAGTATTCTTTCTGACAAACCCTGTATAGTGACAGAAACGGTTTTATCCTTCCAAGGTGTGCCGTTTTTAACTATATAGACGTGCCAGTTTTTAAAAATATATTTTCAGTAGTTTTTGAAATATTTGCAATATTCCAGACTTTTTAACACCCCGTATATTATTTACTTGTTTGTTTTGTAGGTATCCAGGTATCTCAACGTTCTGGGATTTTGGAAAAATAAATTTTAGTGCATTACAAAGTAAGAGAAACTAAAATATTTATTTCGACAGCAATTTTTAAAATAATTTTGGAATTACTGTCGAAAAAATGATGTGTATTTTCAATAATTATTTTTTTTTAATTAACTTGTTTTCGCGAGGTAAGTTCCGGGGAAAATGTTTGCAGATTTTTTTAGTGCAAATTGCATAATATATACTAATTAGAATCAATTCTAGCGAAGAACAAATTATCGATATTTAACGTCGAGTTCCGGGACCGCAACAATACATAATATACAGCTAATGTATGGTTCCAGGACCGACCTATCTTTAGCTTTAGTATACGTTTATTTTTTTTAAGTCTGAGGGTACTTACTGTAGTGCCTCCAACCTTCACTATGAAGCCTTTTATCGAAAAAACTTAGAATACTTTTCGACGCCTCGCATTTCCGAACTGGAGAAAACAAAACGGATTCTTTGTGCCTAGGGGTAGCAGGTTAATGTTCTAAAAAACTTCCGAGATTCAAGTTTTAATCACTTTTGATAAATAATCAAATCCAAAATGGACTAGTTTGGATACTTATATTAACTCGTTCATCGTCAAAACTCTAGACATTGAATTTGGAAAAGGTTGGGTTGGGTTTGATTGGGTTTGATAATACCTATATCCAAATTTAGATTTGCGATCGTCTCCAAATGGCGGCCAAACCAACTCCAATCGGGGTTGTCAATTCTGCTGCCTTATTCGGCTTTCTTTACCTATATCCAAATTTAATGCTCTAGAGTATTCCCAGTGGCGCTAGAGTTAAATATGAAATTTAACATATTGGTAGGCTTTACAAAGAGTGTGTCCTGATAAAAGGTTGTCAAACTAGCTTCCTGACAAAATGACAAACTGTAGTTACATAGATACGATTGCTCCATTTTCTTGTGTAATCAGTAAGCTTGGTTAAAACGGTGAAATTCGTTAGGCGGAGCACATGGGGAAGCGACGGAGAGTAAAAGTAAAAACATATATTGAAAATGCGTACGTTTTAAATAGGTACTATGGTGTGGAAATGGTCGAGTAATATATGTTACTACAACTTAAAAGTCATTAGGCGGAGCAACTGGGGCAGCGAGACAGAGTAAAAGTAAAAGCAAGAAAAACCAATTTCTGACTTTTGGCAATGTAGTTATACCTTAGTTGGTTTCGTGAGGGTAGTTTACACCAAGGGACATAGGATTTCCAAAATACTTGAAAATGTTCATTTTGAACTATGTTCTGCGAAATGTTATACACACTGAGTACAAAAACAAAATAATGAAACTTCACACCCTATATGAGTAATATTTGTATAGTACCTAGTTAGAACAAAACCAGCAAAATTTATATCGCATCGGTAAAAACCTTTTAGTTGTATATACACAAAATAATTTTAAGATAAAATTATACCTTTTTCCTTTTGATTAAGTAGTTTTAAAGTTTCTAAAACAACAGACAACGTGCTCTAGATACCCCAAAACCTGAACATCTGAAAAAAACTCTAAAAGTGTTTTTTAGCTAATACAGTACATTACCCTACTTTCCTCTAGCGAGAAGCGTAAATAGACAATATTTGTTTATTCCGTATATCAGATCAAAAAATGTGCAAGGTCTTTTTAAAATGAAAAAGCTACTTATGAAAAATTCCATTGACCAATCACATACATAGCAGATTTTTTTTAATTTCACACCCTGTATAAAAATTGTAAGTTCATCATTCAAAATCTCTTTGTATAAAATGTTATTTATTTTGATTCAGTGTTCTAGAGTTATTGCAAAATTAAACATATCTTTTTTTAAATTTTTTACCCCTTATTGTATCAAAAATCTAAGTTGTAACTGAGAGCTTTGAGTTCATCCAAATACCTTTTTCAACGATAAGTTTTTGAATTAAAATAGCAATAAGAAAATGCTATTTAAAACTGCGCACCCGGTATGACAGGGCAACTAATTTCATAAAAATATAGAAATGTACTAACGTAAAATATGTAATATGTAAATAGTAATATGTGTCTCAGATAAATAGTACTTTAATTAATAGACAATATCTAATTTTTTAATTGTTCGTCCTATATCTGGGAAATTAAAAGTAGTAAAAACAATCGTTTTTGAGGTACAGCAAAAAAATAGCAATTCATTTTTTAAGGTGCTCACCGTGTACATATTTCATAGGTTTAGATTCGACATGAAACCGATTCATATGCAAAATTTAATTTTTTTCTATTCGAGTTTTCAAGTCTTCGCGCCAACAGACAGACAGGAACACCGACGGAAATGGGAAACTATAATTGCTCGTGATTTAGGGATCCCAAAACGTGACGATCTGAAAAAGTCTCGAGAGGAGGTTTTTTTTAAGAATACAATACTTCCTCCAGCGAGGGAAGTGAAAGTCGATCAGGAAAAGTAGGGTACCACAAAAGGGCTATGCGATTAAAGCTTAAGGCGAGGAATCAAAGCACAACCAAAGAAAATAAAAAATCTACCTATAAAATTAACTATAATAGAAAAAAAAATCATTTCTGTAAAAGGAACCTTGCTTGCTTGGTCGCAAAAGGTAATGAGGTAAAATACTTCCTAGATCAATTTTAATGAGAGTTTCTCGCTCTGAAAAATATTGTGAGTTACAAAACGAACTTTTTGTTTTCCAAATTAACTTAAAATCAGACGCAAAGTTTCACATTAAATGTTTATTATTTCTGTAACTTAAGTCGGTTTTTTAGACAATAATATTTTTCAAAAACAGTAGTTTACAATAAAATTGAACATGGCTGCATCTTGTAGCTCATTACTAGCAGCTTTAAACTATAGGTTTCCAAGAGAGTAGTTGCATTTATTTGGGTTACTATATTTTAATCTCTAATTTTCACACGTACATATATTTATCCAAGTTTCCAAAATAGTCGGTAGGTATACAAATCGGTACGACAACCTTGACAAGCTTTTTCTTCAGGAACAGCCCTCGAACCGGTACGAGCCTTTAAGTGACATAATAATATGTCCCGTAGTTCCGTTTTTACTGTCTACAGAAAAAAATACCTAACAGAAGTTTTAGAGTCCGTAAAATCTATTTGATTATCATCATAATAAAAAAAATATTTTTTTCTCCAAATGACATTAAAAGCGGCCTTTTAATGACACTTGGCAGGCTTAGAAGTTGTACTTTTAATGCCTAGGCAGAAAATGTCCAATTTTACTGCCTAGGCAGAAAAAGTTCGTTGCTAGGCAACCTTCCAAGTAATAATTTAAATCAAACTGGTTATTAAAATTGACAATGACATTAAGAAAACTCAAAATGATGCGGTAAACATAGTAACGCAGGGCCCGGTTATCTTTGATAAAATAATTTAGTTATTTGGATATTGATAATGAAACGCAATTTAAATATGGAAAAGTCGATTTTGCGTGGAATTGGAACAAATTTGAAGAAAAAATTATATGTTTCACACGGCAGAAAAGCAGATTTAATGCCTTGGCTGGTTTCATAGCCTCGCTACGCTCGGCTATGAAACACCAGCCGCGGCATTAAATCTTGTGCTTTTATGCCTAGTAAAACAAATAACTATTTATGAAATGCCTTGTATTTTATGTTTGTTTTTAAAATTTACACAAAATTCTATATTAAATAAGAGGTTACACAAATCATTTTAAACATTAGCAGCTCCACTATCTTCCAAGTGCCACTGAGAGTAAAGCAAGACTTGTGACACAATATACCTAAATTTATTGCAGATTTAAAAAAATACGTATAGGTTGTTCGTTTCATTAAAAAAGTATTATGTTATTGTCATAATTTTTTGGATCGTTCTGTATAAAAAATATTTTAAACAATAGGTTCTCTGATTCCACAGCTTTTCATTAGGACGTTTACTCTGTAATAATTGTAACGGAGACTGATCTATTGAACAATAATGGGGCACCCTGAGTATCTAACAGCTAATGCGAGATGAAGCATCTCGCAGTTTTAGATGCATAATATAGGTACTATTTGAAAAAAAAAATTAAAGATTTTACTAATTATAACTTATTTACAGAGGTGCACTAATTCATACAATAAAACCTACATATATATTCAGTTTCCATTTCCAACTTTTAAAATTGTCCAGGAAATAAACGATTCTTACAAAATATGATGTAACTAAAATATTTCTAGCATAAAAGGAATACCATAGGTTTTTTTAAATAGCAAATACGATGTACAATAATACTCTTATAAACACAAAAAAGAATACGAAAATGTCTTGGAACACGACGTAACATACTTAAAGTAGCATATCTCAAAAATTTGAGTATGAATTTAAAAATCTCAAGATTTTCACATAGTTGACCTTATGTATGTTGAATCCAACGCTATGTACACAACCTATAATATATACATACTTTTGATATACGAAAATGTCTTGGAACACGGCATAACATACTTAAAGTAGCATATCTCAAAAATTTGAGCATGAATTTTAAAATCCCAAGTTTTTCACATAGTTGACCTTATATATGTTGCATCCAACGCTATGTACATAGCACTTACCAATGTCCCGGAACCCGACAATTCACATACATATATATATATATATATATATATATATACTAATATACTAGATTCTTGAACCATTCAAATATATTCTTTATAAATTTTTCTTGGGTTTTTTTGGTTCAACAAAATTCAGTAAGTCTACCTCATATTTTTTATTTCAAACGTTTCGGCAACACTTTTGCCTTCATCAGTGTAATTTTTATTCTAAAATAACATTTTGAATTTCAGTCAAACATACATTTTTATAGGTTAATTAGACTGACTTACCATAAAAGGTAGACTTACTGAATTTTGTTGAACCAAAAAAACCCAAGAAAAATTTATAAAGTATATATATATATATATATATATATATATATATATATATATATATATATATATATATATATATATATATATATATATATATATATATATTATTTATTAGAATATAGGTATTGCCTTTTTTCCACCAGTTTACGCTTAGTGTTCCAACATTATTATCTTTTCTATTGTTACAGATTTCCTGTTTTGTAAATAGTTTTTATACCTAACTTTTTCTAGTAAAAAGTAAAAAAGTTATAAATTGCAGCAGTGGAACTATCTACGTAAATTTTCTTTCTGTTTCTTTCTGATTTCTAATTTCTTATTCTGTAATGAGTTCTGCTTTCTCCGCAATTATTGTCGATCCTAAATTGAACAAATGTTTTTAGTTTCGAAAACAAGTAAAAATGTTTTTCCATTTCCAGCAGTTTGTATTCAAGACCTACAATTCTTGTGTACGAATAACCCGTTATATAGTATCAAGAAATTAGAAAGAAATATAATTCTTGCAGCAGCTGTAAATTTTCTAAATACGTGCATCAGAATTGGATAGTAAAATTAAAAATTATATTACGCAATTTTAAATGGTAAATATAATCAACGGAGATCTTTTCGGTAATATATAAAGTAATTTTAAAAGGGAAATTTTAGGTATACGTTATTGATAGTAGTGGTAGTATTGGCAGTAGTACTTTACGTATGTCCATTTGTGATTAACGTAAAGTAACTGAAATTTACCAAGTTATTTTTTGTAGTGCAGTTTACCTCTGGAATTTCTTACTTCTGGGGGAGTCATCGTCATTTTCAGATTTGTTTTTTGTTTTGAAGAGGTGGATAGTTAGAAGAGAATAGGATTAAAAGTGACAGAGAAAGGAAAGAGAAGGGAAAGAATGACAATGGCAAAAGAAAAGAGAAAGGAAAACCGGCTCTGCTGGAAACATCCGCTAAGATTTTACCAGCACTTTAAGAAGGTGCATGTGGTGGTACCTCCTCGGTTGAAGAAAAACTTTATTACAAGGCAACGTAAAGAAAAATTGCTTATAGTTTATTTTTATTTCACTATATTTTAAGATTTTCTGAAACTTTCATAAATTACCTAATTAAGCACGAGTCGCTTAAAAGTAACTTAACACCTTCAAGATAAAATTTCTCAAATATTAAATCTTTAAAAACCAGTCAAAAGTATGAACATTAATAAGTTCCGGAAGTTAGAAAATGGGAAAAAAGTTTTAACCCCGCTATATATATCACATCTTACTTTTCAGGTTAAAAAGTTTTAACGAGTTTTAAAGATATACTTTACATAGTTAAGTTATTGAAGATTTGTTGTGATTACCGTTAGGGTAGGTCTGTAAGTTACTAACTTTTATATGAATACGTTTTATAGTTTTATCTTATATATAAGATAAGAATAATTGGTAGTATTGGTAGAATATTTCAGTAACTTTAGGAACAAATTTGTCATTATCAAGATGAAAAAGAGTATCTCAAAGTAGCTGACTTTAGAGAAACTTCGATTCACTTAAGTAAGCTAAAGGATTAAAAGAAGGTGTTAAAATAAAATTAAAGCTGGTTTTCTGAAAGTTTTGGAAACGTTCATGATAAATTGCTAAATACTTGCAAAAAGTAAAAACTCTACAAGTGAGACATCAAAAAAGGTTCATAGAAAGCATTTGTAGTCAAACGTAAAACAAATAAATAATTTATTTGTTGTGCGTTTGGCGCGAATAATATTATTATAAAAAACGTTTATGTTGTTAGTGAAAATGGGCTGCGATGGAATAAGTTCTGTGAAAAAAACAAGCGATATGACAAAAATTGTAGTATCCACAGTGCGTGATATGATACGAAAACCAGGTTCGGAGAAAAAGATTCGATGTGATGTATGCAGAGCTGTGTTTGGACGAAAGTGAAAAAGACTGAAGAAGAGTCTACGAAATGTTCAAAGAAAACATTGTGCCCACACTGGATTCCTTAAAGTCACGTTTAAAGCCCATGCAAAACCAATATATTGTGCAGCAGACCTAGCCTCTACATTGCCCAAGATGGGATTTAAAAACCGGATAATAAATAAAAGATCAACTATAATGGAGTTTTAAAGGTTGCGAAAATTAAGGTTTGAATACCTACAATCCATGAAAAGATACAGAGCTAAAAACCGACCTACCATTTACTTGGTTGTATTGAAACTTGGTTAGACACCCATGACTTTCCCAAAAAAGTGTGGGTTGATTCCAGTGACAATGGCAAAAATAACGCTTCTTTAAACAGGGGAGAAAGAATCACAATTATACACGCCGTTTGGGAAAATGGGTAGATTCCAAATTGCCTGATTATATCAGCCAAAAATATTAAAGATTTCAGCTTAGACTACTACAAGAACACAACAACTGCCGGACTTTTTGAAAACTGATTTCAAAATTATTTTTTTTTAAATGTACCTAAAACTAGTGTCATCGTCATGGATAATGCAAGCTATCATAGCCAGCCAGTTCCAAATACGAGTACAGCCAGCAAAAAATCGGAAATAAAAGAATTTATGCTGGAAAACGACATAAACTTTAAAGAAAGTTATAAAAAGACCGATTTGCTTCAGGCACTACAATTTAATATCAGAAAAGAATATGTTTTTGACAATATTGCAAAAGAAATGGACCATACCGTTCCGCGACTACCAACACATCCTTGTGTTTTTAACCTCGATAGAAAATATGTGGCACCAGGCTAAATCTAGAATAAAAGTTCAAAATACGTCAGTATTCAAATGTCATAGAATAAATAAAGAAGGTTGTCAATGAAATCATAGTAGAAAGTTAAAAAAAATTCTGTAAATCACACCATTAAAACTAAAATATGCCTATATTTTTGTAAAGAATAGTATAGAAACAATAATATTTAATAAATTTAAATGACGACAGTGACAGCGGCACTGAACTAGGTCTAGTGTTGCTGTAATGTAAAGCTGCATTAATAGATTATTTTAATATTATATCGTTTCTTTTATTTTTATACATAAAAAAAATTTTAATAAATAGTACAGCAACTAAGTATAAAAACTTAATGTTTTATTAGATACATATTAAAAATCATTTAAATAATCACATGACGTTTAACCTTGTGCTGCTATTATCCCATAGCAAAGTACCCGAAGCAGAGTTGCCAAATTGACAGATAAGATTGGCACAGGCAAAGTATTTAGCAAGCGTAGTAATATATTAATAAAACGTTATACCTACTTCTCCCTGACAATATAGGTTTGGCAACGCAGCAGTTTCGAAATTATTGCAGTCGATTTGTCAAATGGTATATCTATGGACAGCCTTTAGCACTAATACATAAACGGCCAGATTCACCATCGCTAGACCTGTCTAACTTGAAAATCAAAAACTTTGTTATCAAGCTTTTGGTGACTGAAAAGAAAAAAACTACTATCAAGAGATTCTTGAACAATACCGAATCGTTTAGGCGGAAATTTCATGTATCTTTTTTTAATTATTATTATAATAATATAATTACTCAGTTTATTTTTTAAATTTATTTTATTTGAATTTATTTGATTCTTTGACAATGGGACTAGAGATTATGTCTCGAAACGTCAGAATAATTGTTTTAATCAGATTGGGTTTTAGCATAGACTAAATAATACCTAGACGATCACTGCCGTGCAACGAAAAGCGGACTTGACACATTTGGTGGGTTTACTGGTTTATGGTTTAAAGGTTTGTTTGTCTGTCATTATATAGATATGTATACTATGAATCTATAAATGTATACATGTATATATAATGGTGGATAAACAAACTTTTAAACCATAAACCAGTAAACCCACCAAATGTCTCAAATGAGACCGGCTTTTCAGTGTATTCGAATGTCAGTATATATTCTTTATAGTCTCTGGTTTTAGGCAGAATACATTCGTGATAGATTGGGGTCAGGCATCATTTTTATAATAATTAATAATCCCTTACAGTGGAAGTGCAGGGTATTTATTTTTAAATAACACCAACAATTTTTGAAAAATAGCATGTTTGTTTATTTTGTCAAAAAGTAGACACGGCAGTTATGTTTTAAAAATAATATTTCTCAAATGAATGGGTTATTTTAGAAAACTCACATGTCCCTCAGAGTTAATTCTAAGAACAACGCAAAAAACTGTTTTTCTGAAAACCAGAATGCAAAAAGTTAAATTTGTTAACGCCTATCTAAAACTTCTTATTAAGGGATTATTATTTTGACAAATACTAAGTAATTTTGTTGTCTCGCAAATTGACAATTAATTGTCTGGACTTGTGAGGGGACTAAAATAAATGGCATTAAAAAAAATCGGTCAAGTACAAGCTATACTTGCACAATTAGTGTTCCGTGTCATCAGCCCCCCACTTAACCTAAGCAAACCTCGGCCGCCCGATCTCCACCCATTCGCTGCGCTACCCGCCGCCGACGGCATCAAGGCCGTATCTCACAGTGGCGATCGGTAGCATGAGGCAGGTGAGGCCCGGCCTCACTACAATTAATTTAAAATGTAAAAATGAAAATTTTCGTAAGATTGATTAACATGTTTTGTTTTGCTCTTCTTCATCACATTACTTCAAATCTAAAATTTATTATATAAATTTGGCAATTATAAAGGTGGAAAGGTTTAGCAAACGTCTATACAGCCACTTTTATTTACAAGGGAAGCGCTAATATTTGCGACAATATATTCGACTAAAAAAGAACCACATGCGATATTCGCAGTACGCGCTGTATGTTAACAATAAGTTCTTCTATGAGAGAACCGCCTATGCACCAGAGGCCGGGTGAGCGCTAGACTCTCGAAGCAGCTCGTCTCTGGACGTGTGTGAATGGTTCTGTCGTTCTGTCTTTATTTAGTATGTTTATATTACTCACTTCCACGCAATTGGTATTCGTTGCTTCCACGTGCGAATTTATGGTTGGTGTTCTCGGTTTATAGTGAAGAGAGGCCTGTAAAGCGCTTGGCCTCCTGATTTCTAGATAATATCTTATTTGAGAACGGAGCTACGTTATTTTATGATGTTTTATTGCTGCGGCAAACATCATTTTCTATGCGTTCTCAACGCGAAAAAAATTAAACTGTTAGTGATGGGAGACCTACTTCAGAAGTACTATTATACAAGTATACGGGCAAGAACCGAAAATAAGGACCTAATTAACAATGATGTTACATTGACTTACCAGGCGTTATTTTATGAAGTGCTTGTTAATAATCAAATTACAGATCGATTTAACGGTATTAATAAGGTATTATTTTTGAACCTAATTTAACCAGACGCTTTTTGCCGATTTTGACGTATCATTTTTAAATCAGTTATTTAACAATTTAGTTCAAAGTTATAAAAATCTTTTCCAAAAAGACCGATGCAAAACCGAGCTTACAATTTTTTTTGCTGATAAACAGTTCCGTTCCTTATCTTTGCCAGAGATTATAGAGACAAAATGTACAAAAATGGTCTAAACCAGGTTTTATCAGAAATGTACAAATTGTTGTTTAATAGCCAACACTACCTGGAGCATCGGTTTCAGTTGAAAGAATTTTTTAGCTTTAAAACTCATAAAACTTATTCGAGAAATTCGATTGCACAAGAAAGGTTAAATGGTTTGGCTGTAGTGTCTATAGAAAAGGCTTAATAATTAAAATGTATTCTTCTGACTCATTTTATAACTTAGTAATAGGATCGTTTGCGATTAAGTGCAACAGAAAGATAGACTTAATCTATAAAACATAATTTTGCATTTTTCTTAGTTTGTTTTTAAGTTTGTCACTTGATTTCCGTTTTATGTTATTTTACGTTTTGATGTATGTCTTAAATAAAACTATATGCTTCATAATTATAACTTTTTTGGCCTCACCTCTTTTACTGACCACGGATCGCCACTGGTATCTCATCGAGTATGCGCGGTTTACGTTGAAGAATTTCAGGGAAAATCGCCTGTGACAGACGGACGGACGGACACCGAAGTGATTCCATATATGTTCCGTTTCACGGAACACTAATAACTAAGTTTTTTACTACGAATTTTTTAGTCTTTTTGTAAATCAAAAAAAAAATACGCTTTAAGTATATTCTCCACCAAAATAGGAATAAATTAATTGTAGCAATACTTTCCGAGACAGAAAATCATTTGAGAAAGAAAAGAAAGCAAATTGCTGAAATATTAGAATAACTAAAATATTTTGATAACGAATTCCAACAATGACAGGACAAAAACCTGTAAAAAGCTAACTGATCAACTAGAAGATCCTAATTTACACCATTACTAAATCTTACACTTTTTAGTGAATCTAAACGTAAATGTTTTCAGTAAATTCCAGCGAAAGATTGGTTTTCCTTTTTTTACAAGAAACCTACATGTAGAATATTTTTGTTGTGGATTAAGGTTCATAAAAAAATATAAAAGGTTATGTCTATTCTTTCTCTGTTTTATCGGAGCCCTAATAAAGTAGTTTAATATTTTCATCAAAATTTTACGAACATCCTCGTAAAACTGACACCATTTTTATGTTTATTAAAATATTTATGGTTTTGATATTATTTTACCGAAACTAATTTTGAAGCCATTACTGTATTTTTCTTTTGTTTATTTTAATTACTAAAATATAAGTAGCATAAAATCTATATGTGCCATTAATTAAGGCCAACTCTTATAATTTACAGCCTTTTTATGGTATGGCAGCTAACAGAGCTGGATTTAAGCAAACATGAGCAATCGTACCTGAGCGAACATGGGCAAACCAAGTTATTAGAAATCATTGAGTTATAAACAAGGACGATATATATATTCACAATTCCGAGCGATCAGGGATTCCCAAGTTACTTATAATCTGGCCAGCTATATACATAGGTATGGTCTCCCACCTATTTTCCGAGAATGGCTACTGCCAATTTGTCAGTTACGTGGCATATTTTTAGATTAATAAACTATATTAAGATAACGCAATTACTGTGGGTTAATACTTATCTACTGTAATAAATTCCACAAGCTAAAGCATACTAATGATTAATAAGATCATTAAATTTCGAAAGGTAAAGGAGGCCCAATAAAAGGAAGCAGAATTGACCCCCTTTTAGAGACGGTTTGGCCGTCATTAGGAGACGAATGTACATCTACATATTCGTGTGGAAGTCTCCCATCTCAGAGGTCGCTACATTTGCACACGTCTCCTGGCAGTGTTCCCAATGCTTTCACTCATTTCCATAAAAGAATACTGTACTATTAATCGCATTTAATAGTTTATTTTAAAAGAGGTTCTAATCCAAGTCCTTTTACTTCTGATTTCAAAATATAATAGAAATAAATCATAACTGAGTTTTTATAGTTGAAAATTTACATTACTTACCTTTATATCTACACGATCCTTATCGTCAGATTAGTACACACACCGCTTGTAACTTACGGGTGGTAGCAACTCAGGGTGTGAAGCTGCAGCTTTACCGACCTGCCGCGTGTATAGTTGAGGTTCAAGGCGCGTGTGCGCTCGTCGCGACTTTTTTTTAAATTTTAATTATTATGTATCTTCAATTTTTGGCAAACGTTATTGTAGCTACCAGATTAAATACTAATCTTTTCTAATTTTTTTTTCCAACACATATGAATTATACCTCTCATAAAGCACTACCTATACTTAACTTACCGAAAGTTATTTTAATTAAAATTTAGTTATGTATAGCGCATATACCTGGGGTTCCAATATGGAGAAATGAAACATGAAAGATGTAGAATAAATAGAATCTTCTATAGATTGTCCTTAAGTTCTAGAAAAATAACCATGACAATTGAAATGCCAGGGTGGCCAACCGAAAATAAAACAGAGGCGTGTTTAGGCCCTGTGTTAATTTTTTCTAAAAATGCTCGGACCTAGGGCGTATTCATGCCTCCCGCTCCCCGAGGAGGCTCAAGCACGATATGACTACTAGAACCTTATACCAGAAAAACTTCGACAGCTAGGTTTTGGGAAAGTTTGCATGAAGGTCGACGGTTTAATTCCAGCAAACGTAAAAACAAATCCTTTCTTTTAATCGTGTCTGTCTTTATCGTAAATAATCTTATAACAATTATTGTTTCCATCAAATAATAGATAGTAAAGGCAAAGATGTATGACAATAAGCCATTGGCTAGCTCTAATGTAGCGCGGCAATTTACTTGAGGGGTTTTACTAATTTTAGTTCAATAATGCCACATGCTAATGACCTATCAATGTAGTTACCAAAAGAAGATGTACACTCCTTAACAGCCCACTATCAATAATTAAAATTACTGTAAGTAAATTCAAGAAGCGCACATCCTAATGAAATAGAAGCAATATAAATGTGTAATTTAAAAAAGAAAGAAAAGCATCATAGAATATAAATCGAATGTAATAAAAAGGAAAATGATAATCCTTTAACTAGCTCTAAGAAGTTGCAACACCTTCACAACGCTAGAACACTATATTAAATCAGTTTTCCCTGTGAATTTGATTATTTAACACATTTGCCTTTTCTTGGCGATTATAAAATTAGGTAGGTACTTATCGTGGTGTTATTCAAAGCTTGGATTGGATTGGATTCTGGAACTTAGTGTTCCAGATACCAATATCGAAAATTATTTTTTGTGGGGTTACTCCTCCACTCCAAAGGCTTCGATAGAAACACAGGCTCAGTACCTCTCCGAACCTTCAAAACCTCAAAAAGCTGACTTCTGAATGATGTGACTTAATGTGATAATTTCGGTTTATTACTCAATTTTTCATTGAGTAAATAAACCGAATTATTAAGTAATTAAACCATTAGACTATTAGGCTTGGTCTTCCCCATTTAGAGTCCCTAACAAAGAATTCTCTATTTTAACAGGAGGGGTGAAACTGAAGATTTCAATTTTCTCTAGAAAAGGTTCTTTTTTATTCTCAACCCTCCTTTCAGAATGTCGTAACGGACAATAGAGAGTTCAAAAGTAACTAACGTCCAGCTAGACGGTATGACTGACACTTCTACGTTGAGTTCATGCTCTCGCGAATTCACGCGACTCTTCGCGCACATGCTCGAACATAGCCAAAACTCAGTCATCATTTGAACTAGTATAAGAGCAATGAACGTTACAACCTCTATTAGTGGATCGCCTTGTCCTCTTCTTTTGTCCAACGGTACTTTTCCGTATCTTATTTTCTGGGCACCACGCCCGTTGCTAAGGTTGTTATGTTTGTTATTGGCGACTGAAATTAAGAACGTGGCGTCCTCATCGACCGATTTGCTAACTACTATAACGGGGAATCTTTTCGTTTCATCTTTGTCTTCATTATCGTGTTATGTGGTATCTTTGTCAGTTGTGTCTTTCTTCCCCGTTAAAAATCAGCTGATTGCAACTGACTTCCTTAATTTGACTCGCCGATAGTTTATCGGCTAGATTATTGCTGGTTATAGGTAGATTATTACCTACCTATAGTAACAGTAACTAACACCATAGCAACCGTTGTTATGCACTGAGGGAAACGTATATTAACCATTATAGAAAATTACATAATGGCTATGCAAAAGTTATATACTATTTGTGACAAATAAACCGTTTGTTACGGTTATACAACGCGTTTTTCTAAAAACTTAGCAAATTTACCATTACCGCTAAGTATTATTGTATACCGGTTATATAACCAGCTATATTAAATATTACTAGGGCAAATTTTAGTTATATAGCCGCTATGTGCTTAAGTATATACCACCAAAATATCATTATATATCGGTTATATCGGTTATATGTCAGTTATATTAAATTCTTTTAGAGCGAGCTTTAATTGTATAATTACTATATGATTAACTATATCCAATTAAAATATCATTATATACAGATTATATGAAATGTTACTAAAGCAAGTTTTCGTTATGCAGCCGCTATATGGCTAATTATATACCATTAAAATATCATTATATATCAGCTATATAACAAGTTATATGAATTTTTCTAATGGTAATATTCTAGTTATATGACAATAATTATATAATTTTTAACGCGTTAAATATCAGTTCTGTATTTTCAAATTATTATATAGGTGCTTGATCATGAATAAATGTTTGGTACATATAAGATCTGAAAAACTTTACTAATGATAAAGCATCTATATAGTAGTTTGAAAATACAGAGAGATCTACTTAACATACTAAAAATTACACATAATTGTCATATAACTAAAATATAACCATTAGAAAAATGTATGTAAAATAATTAGTACTGCAATGCGTAATTTAATGACCAGTGATGAGATTTCAGTCCGTTTCAAATAAATAAAACACCAATTTCTATAAACGTCTAATATATTTATAAATAAAAATAATTCGGAACTGTCATAACTAATTGTAACGTAAAATGTTCAGTTTGGTTTTACATAATATTTAAAACTAAAAAGTTGAAGATAGAAGTTAATGATATATTTCCGACTTTTGCGACACGTGTTTGGGAACGTTTAATTCTCGCCTTAGTTCAAAAGTTCAAAAATATCTTCAGCATATTGTAAAAGTTATGGCAGAGTTAATAGTGCTTTTAAGAGAGGACCTGAAAAATAAAACAAATACAATGAACAAACAATATACATTTATAAATTCACCTTATTAACAATATTTTTATGGGCGCCCATAGAGTAAATTTCAGGGGGGGGGGGTCAACCAGCCAAAAAACCGTATGTTACAAAGTCACGAAGTTGCGCAGATTTTAAAAAGCACCGTGGAACCCGACCCCAGGGGGGCAGCTGCCCCCCTTGCCCCTCTCTATGGGCGCTCATGAATACTGTTAAAGTTTGTTGAATTATTGGTGATTTTTATACTGCTCTTCATCAACGAAACATTTTTGTTGTCCTTTAACAATAATAAATCCCCTTGTTTTTTTACCTGTATCTTGAATTTGCGGATCATATTGATAAAAAACGTGATGGTTTGTTGACCGATTTACAGTAGTTTCATTGGTTCCGACTAGTTGATATCTGCGGGAGCAGTTTTTTTTTATTTCTTTAACAAAAACCTCCCTTTGTTTCAAAATGTTTCTGTTGTTTCTTAAGTTATCCCATTAAATTTTTCCATGAAGTTATTTTATTTTTAAATCAAAATAATAAATTTTCCCCATCAACCACCCTGTCAAAAATTCAAAATTTTATGCTTACTAACGTTTTGTTCTGGAACCACATACCTATCTTTCGTGCTTCGGCCTCTGCTGCTAGAATGGCATTAGCTAGTTCAAACAGTTTGGTGTAAATTAAATCATCCTTGTCACTATGTTTGACATCGACGTCACTTTCAACCTAAGAAGAACATTTTACTAGTTACTGGACAAACAATTTTTGGTAATAAAGTAAACATCTCATAAGTATACAGAATACACACAAAATTGTATGCTTACCAATGTTTTTTTCTCGAAGCACACATATCTTTCATGCTTTGGCCCCTGCTGCTAGGATGGCATTAGCTAGTTCAGGCAGTTTGGTGTAAGTTAAATCATCCTTGTCACTATGTTTGACATCGACGTCGCTTTCAACCTAAGGAGTACATTTTACTAGTTACTGGCCAAAAATGTTTGGTAATGTAATAAAGTACACATCTCGTAAGTATACAAACAAAAATACAAAATTGTATGCTTACCAATGTTTCTTCTGGAACAACACATATCTTTTGTGCTTTGACCTCCGCTACTAGGATGGCATTAGCTAGTTCAGGCAGTTTGGTGTAAATTAAATCATCCTTGTCACTAGGTTTGACTTCAATGTCACTTTCAACCTAAGAAGTACATTTTACTAGTTACTGGACAAAAAATTGTTGGTAATAAAATACACATCTCGTAAGTATAAAAAATGTGAGGAAAATCTAACTTTTGTACTTTTTAGTAACTAAAAGTAACCAAAAAGTAAACAACAGAGAGGTTAGGTTAATTTATTAATCCGCTTCTCAACCTTTTGACACTGATCAAAGCATAATATCTATTCTTATCAGCTTAATATCACTCTCGCTACCTTTCAATACAGTTAAAAAAAATAATACAAACTAAAATCACAACAAAAGCCTAAAGAAAAGAAGAACATCCTACGCCAGGAAAAATAGTACCTATTTTCAACTGGTAAAGTATTAAAAATTGCAAGAAAAAAAAATAATCCGCTCCTTTTTCACTATATATTATTACAAAAAACTGCCCTATTTTGTTAATTATTATTTTTGAAGAAAATTACGCATTGCGTTAGTGTTCAAGAACCAAAAATATACATCACACTTGTAAACGACAGACTTCATAAGAAAAGCCGCCATGTTCACGATTCGTGTGTGGGAAGGTGAAGCTAGTAAAGCAAAGAAATACTTAGATAATATAAATATACCTTTAAATTAACTTACTTACCTTTAAATCCTTCTAATTATTCCTTTGTCAAAACTAACTCCAGCATCCTCCATCATTGCAAAACTACTGATCTAACAAATAAACTGCGCATACAATACCGGCGATGTCGCAAAATGCCAAAATAATGCATTACCTATTAATACATAAATGCAAATGGCCGAGTCGCGATCGCGAATCATATGCACGAACACCGAAATTAAACGAGCTGCAATGTCGATGCATTTTGATTGGTTGGAAAACGGAAACCTTGAACAAAATTATAACTTGATCTTCTTGGGACAAAACAACTGGTATATTACCATTATATATTTTTTGTATAATGGTTATACAATCTCTCTAAATGGATCGTGTATATAGCTAATTATATTAGCACTATGGAACAAGAATATAGCGGCAGCCAAGTATTTAAAAACAAAAGGGATGTTGTATAACGGTTATATTCCTTGGTGCAGCATAACTGATATTCTTGCTACAATACAAAGTATCGTAAATTTATAGAGATGCATATTTATGGGTATGGAAAATTGTATAACCACAAATAACCTCGTGTCAGGATCACAGTTGTATTGGGGGATTTCTCTCAGTGTGGCAACAATTGTGACAAAACATGGTGAAAACAAATATCTGCAATGACATCTGGTTGTGACATTTTCAGTATATCGTAGCCATATTCTTTGAACTTTTCTTCTTGCAAAATAAATATTTAGATTTTTTGGTGTGCTTAGGGATTGCCCTGCAATATGTAAAATGAATTTTGTATTTCGTTCACTAAGATTTGTTATTTATTTATTATGCCTCTGCAGAAAAAATATTTTCTTTACCAAATATATAAATAATTCAATCATTTTATCGTAATACATATGCCGAAACGTCGAGAAGGATAACGTAAATCCCCAAAGGTCAAAAGTTTATTATAAATCTAGTCCCTGTTTGGTTAGCAAACCCCGAAAAAATAATATATTTCCTCTGTTTTGAAGAACCTTGGATCGAATGTTACTTTTAAATCAAAGTAAAAAAAATCAGCATTACATTAAAAACTTTCAACAACCAAAAATGCTTTTCAAAAATATTTATTGATGATCAAAAGAAAAATCTGCATTAGCGTATATTTATAACGCATGTTTAGTTGATAGGCTTACTTTAGGGCTGGATTTCGCAAGTATAATTTAAACCTCAATTTTTAGTTTAACTGGCTTTTTAAAGTTTAACTTTATTGTGATTTAACGTAACTTGTGAAAGTGACCCTAAAACAGCTAAAATTGGTAAGAATATGTAGATTTTCTTTTTATACAAAAATGCATCTATAAACGTTAAAACAATTGACTTAGATGCTTAAAGAAAACTAAGCAAATAAAACGGTTTTATTACCATTTATAGGTACATGGACTTTTAAAAACGATTTCATTAAAAAGTACCTTTAGGAAAAACCCAAGGTCACTTAAAATTTTACTACAAGTATATTTCGACATGTCAAAAACGTTACACATAAATCACTACGCCCTGACAACTGTAAACATTCGTCAGGGCAACTATGGCAAGAGTTGCCACGCTCTTTTCCGCAATAAAAGAAGAATTTAATAAATTTCATGGCATTGGGACCTAGCTTTCAACTCACTCAGTAACTAAAGCAAACATAAAAGAAACTAACTTCCAACTGCGCTGCTTGGTGTGTCAAATAAAACACCTAAAAAGGGACTATGGCACGTGCTACAGGAAAATAGCGACGCCAGGTAGAGTCCAAGAATATAAAGTGTATTTTTCATGGACATTAAGACGTGCAGACAAAAATTACGAAACCTGGAGAAGCTAACCGCAAACCGGCGAATTTGCTAGTTGTTTTTTAAATAGTTCTGTGGAATTATTCCTGTTTTACATTGGAATAGTGTTAGCGGTAGAGTACACTAGCCTACCGCTAATTCTACTAATCTAAATTAGGCTTCAAGCCAGTTAGTTTGCTACCCGGGTTCCATAGGCTTAGTTTATTAGCAGTATAGTAAACTTTCTAGCGAGCGGCAAGTAAACTAGCTCCATGTAATCTACGCCTAAGTGAATTAATCAATTTTTGACGCAACTATTTTAGGCGTTCAATATATTTTTTTATAAAATCGCAATAATGAAAATGTAGTTTTAAAAAAACTATTTTTTCGAAAAAGCAATTTTCATAATAGAAACGCATTCCAAAAAAGTGTTTTTTAAGAGAACGTACTTAAAAAACTGATTTTCAAAAAATTAAAAAAAAAATAGATTTCGAAAAAATATTTTAATGTTTTTTATAGATCCTTATACTCGTATATCGGCCTACATATGTTATAAAACCCATTATTGCTGTCCAATTATATGTTTGTCCTAATCCACTTAACAGTCGAGCGACTCTTAAGAGTACTTAAGCTGCATGTGGAATGTGTGTTCTATTGTTCAGTTAGGATATAATCGGTGTTCGACAATATTGGGTTAGTTAGGTACACGAATGATACAGGGTCGGCTTCTGACAGTGGCAGAAGAGCTTTTCCTTCCTATATCAGAAAATTTTAATTGTAATGTATGCACTGCAATTCTATTGACATATTGAGCGGACATCTTTGAGATTTTGCCTAAGGTACTGATTTTTTTTTAAGAATCGACGACTAGACAGTAAAAAATTCAATAGGGAATATGCTTATAATCCAAATGTACTTGAAATATATATATATTTCTTGTATTCTCTACTCAAATTAAATATTTTTAATGGTGGTTGATTTTATCAGTTTATTTTGTTCTCTATTAACAAAAAAAGAGAGATTTTCTACTACAAACATGCAAAACGGTGGTTGTGACGTCAAATGTCATGTAAATAAAAGTGTTCTAATGGATAGTACATAAGTTCCAGTGTTAATTTATGTTCTTGATGATTTTCTAGGGGTTGGGAGACTTTGTGGATAAGAAACATGACATTTGAATAAAATGAATGTTTAACAATGACCGGAATGAAATTTGTGCAAAGACAATCGGATAATTTGCTAAAAGCTGATGCGTCTATGATGAATGGCAGCTTATTTGTCTTTAAAATATCGATACAAATACTTATTTATTGTAATATAAAATATAAACGTAAGGCGAAATAGGCTTACTTAATTTTGACAATATCGATTGTCGTATTGTAAACATATTATTGTTGCTACAACACGCCTCTAATTTAATTGTTATCGGTGGGACCAGATACGTCACGATTGATTGTCAATTGTCAACTTTTGAACTTCGAAAACATGTCCACAGTATACATGTATATTACAGCCGTAATTGTATTAATTTGTTATAATTAAAACCTAGTGAATAACAGGGCGATATTTCTCACACAAACCTTACAATGTTTAACGAAAATGCAACACCTATCTTTCATGCTACTTATTTATGACAAATTTTTGATTAACTTTGCACTAAATATAATACCTTTTTCCAACATCGGCTATTCTGGGCACTGAAAAATTAGGTTTTTAGGGCACTGGCAGTAGTATCTTCACACATTGGCACAATATAATCTTTAGTGGGTGGTTTTTTAATAGATTTTGTTGTTTATTAAAAATAATTATACTGAAATTACACTGTAAAAGAATCGTTTATTTCAGAAAGGTACTAACTAACATTTAGTTACTTTCGAGAAAATCTATAAAAACCTATTGGTAGTTTTTAAAAATATGGTAACGACATTTTTTACAGTTACAGTTATTTTTTCGATTGTGGTTTAATTTCTTCTTAATAAACAATGAAATTTCTTAAAAACCCTCCTTTATGTATTGTATTGTGTATAAAAGGTTTAAGTACAAACCTGTACTTAAACCTTTTCAGTAAATTTCCGGGATAATTTTTTATTTACATTAGTTTTATCAAGTTTCTTTTAATTTAAACTGCACATACATTTAAAATATATTTTATAAATTTTATATTAAAAATTCAATGCAACGAACAAAATACCAATCTAAATATTGTCCTTAAAGTCCGATTTTTGTTAGAAAGCCCAATATCCGAATGACTTTATTTTCTTGCACACTAAGCATACTCTAGCCGGTTTTATAAAAACGGAAATTTTAAATTTTAAATTTTATGGTCTCTTTTATTATGTTTGGGTCGGCATTTGGAATTCTGATGTTTCGATAGGAAGAAACGTTTTCTTCTCTTTGCATTCTTTCTTTTTAGCCCCCGCATAGAATAAGTACACTTTTAATATTTTGCCTTTAGAGGTCCGAACTGTCGTTGTGTAAAAATATAATCGAATCAAAAATTGGCCATAGTTACCTTTGTCAAAAAAATGGCCTGAACAGGACATTTTGCTCATATATAGAAAACGTCATAAGAAAAGTGCAATTTTTACTGAATTACAGTGATAGTTGCATCGCAAGTGGAAGTATCAATGATCAGTCATGAACACACAAAAGCGTTGGCTTAATTTATAATATAAGGCTGAAGTTTAAAAATATTTTTCAAATACTGAGACGCACTAACGTAAAATGAGTGTAATCTCCTTTATTATCAAGCACGCCTTGAGAACTTACGGCGTTCTGGTAAAGAAAAAAATATATTTTGTTATTTGCTCAAAAAAGTTGAATTCTTGCTGAGCCCCCCTGGGAAAAAATTAACACGTATATATTTTTTTTAACAAATTTTACATCATTTTGTTGAAAATTTTTAAATATTAAGAAAAAATGTGTTAGTAGAAACTTATAGTCATTTGATTTTTTTTTTAATTATATTTTAGGTTGAAAAAAATTGGACGTTCTTTCCAATTCCTTTGATAAATTTGTATATACTTGCGAATTATGTAGTTTGTAAATTATGTATTGCAAATTTATATGAAGAAAAATAGATTTTGTAAACAGAGAGTCCCAGCTGCTCCAGTGTGATGTAGCATAATCTGACACACAAATGATCAAAATTCAAAGGATGCAGAACAAAATCCTAAGATGTGCTTAGAGATGTGCCATGAAAATGTTCTCAAGGGAATATTTCCGGAAAACGGTAAATTACCGAGAATATTTCCCAGAATAAATTCTCGAGAATTTATGATTTTAGAAAAAAATACAAATTACTGGAAAATTATTGCCGAGAATATTTCCGAGAACGAGAATGTTATCGGAAAAATTCATATTCTCGGAGAATTTATGAGAATCTACGGAAATTTAAGGTAATTTATTTTAATGCCGCTATTGTATCATAGATGGAGCTTGGAACATATTTATCTTTATTTCTTTTCTGTGTTGTTTTAAACAACTTGTTTAGACATGTTATTTTATACAATGCATTTCTAAGTTGTGTTTTATTTTTAAATAAAGTTACTCGAAAATATTTGAATAAATGGAAAAAAATTAATGTGTCTTTATTTTGACTAAGCGTAATCACGTTAATTTACAATTTAAATATTTTCTAAATTAGGTATTGTGGAGTACCATCTCTTTATTTTTTCAGATAAAATTATTGTAAAAAATACTTTGGTTAAAAAAATATGTTCTTCCAATTTATGCAGTCCAACAAAACATAAAATATAAATATAAAATAAATTCTCCAAAATTTCCGATAAATTCTCATTTTTCTCAGAGAATATTTCCCAATAATAAATTCTCGAGCATGTTCCACCTCTACATCTCTTTATTTTTCTAGATAAAATTATTGTAAAAACTACTTTTGGTAAAAAAAATATGTTCTTTCAGTTTATGCAGTTAAAACATAAAATTCTCCAACATATAAAATAAATTCTCCAAAAATTTCCGATAAATTCTCGAGAATGTTCCATCTCTAGATGTGCTACAACATCGGTACGCTACATTATAATAGACGAACTACACGACATCTCGAACACACCTAGAATAAACACATACATTTTATGAACTTTCAAATAAATTTTATAAGACAAAAATAGGAACGCAAACTAGACAGCTACATAACCCAACTCACAAACCGATATACGCAAGACTGCCAATTTATTTCCAGGATCCTCCCGATCCTTAACCCTATTAAATTCAGTACTAGATCAATATAATATACATAGTACATAAATGTACATAGGAATATTTGAGATGTAGATAGGAATGAATGGTGTAACAAGGGATGAATGATGGAACGAACGGAACTCTAAATACTACACAAAATATAATTTAGGTTAAAACCATGTAGAAATCTAGTCAATCAAAATTGAGGCTAATTTGTATGCTTCATGGTAACGAATTACCCCTACGTCACCTGATTCAACAATTAGATGGACAAACAAAAGGACCTAATTCGTTATATGAGCCAATTGGTTCATTGCTGGCATCATGCGAAACCAAACATGTACCGTGGTGAGTTCTGGGTTGACTAAGTGATGATAAGAAATATAATTTTGACGCGCGATTTAAATAAATCACCATTTTTTCAAGGGAAGAGCATATTTGGACTTTAGTTACCGTGGGGCGCAGGTAAAGATTACAATATTTGAACCAAATTTATTCTGTCATTAGTGAGTGAACCCCTATCACTTTTTTGGTATGCCAGATCCAAAATGTCACAAAAAATATTTTCACCCTCCCCCCAGGGACGCGGCTAAAACATTTTTTTTTAAATCAGCTTAGTTGTCTACCCTTCTTACAGCTTTTTTTTAACTATGTCAACTGAGATTTCCAAAACAATTTATTTACGCCCCTTTCGGCCCACCCTACTCAGTAGATTATAACTACGTTATTTTATCAATCATTTTTATAAAATTATTTTGTAGAAGAAGCGCCAACAAGTTTTTTAACTGGCATCAAGTAACGCAGGAAAAATAATCACTGACCGCAACGGCCTTTCAGCATCCTATAAAATATGATGTAAACTAACACCTTAGCACTAGAAATAAGAGCCTTAAATTAATTTTAATAATCAAACTTTACGCCCAAATAAGCTAATCTCGTAAGCTAAATTATTTTTGGATATTTTTAGACTAGACGATCCATCTTCCGTACCTTAATCTCTTTAATATTAATCCTGCGGAAAATTGTTGCTGTTAATACTTTTATCCTGAAAAGTTATTTGTGAATAATTCCTTTGTGGAGGCTTATAGTTTTGGCTTTGCCGATTGTAGCCGATAAATATTAAGAAGCGTAAAATTTGTAGTGACGTATGTCAAATAAAGTGAGTCGAGTTCCAGAAATAGCTACCCAGGGTTTTGCGTCTGTCCACGTCATCATATTTTGGCCGTTGTGCCTTGAATTATTTATTTATAAAGCGATTTTTCCCTTTTGAGAATAAAAATGTGTGAATTTCCTTGCATTTTGACTTCTTAAAATGCTAGAAATCGAATGAATAAAGAAAATGTATAAAAATTTAAAAATGGAGGAGTACTAAATCATAATTGCTGTCATCCAATAATAGATGTTATTGTAAAAGTCAAGATGTATGACTACAAGCCATCGACTAGCGTTAATGTTGCTGAGCAGTTTACTTGAGGAGAGTTTAGTAACTAAGTTAATTAATGCCCCATGCTAATGACCTATCAATCTACCTACTTACCAAAAATAAATGTACACCTCTTAACAACATTGTTGTGTGCCAATAAACAAATCTAATTTGAAGCCACTTACAGTATTATAAATGTGTCAAACAGCCCACAACCAGCTTATGTAAGTAAACTCAGAAAGTGCACATAATGGATCAACGTTAAAAGAAATTAAATGTTTAATATAAAAAAAGGGAAAGGCAAAGTGGAATGTAAATTGGATGTCTTAGAAAAGAAAATGATAATTTTATATAACTAGCCTTAGAAAGTTGCAACACCTTTACAACACCAAACTCTCAAAACTCCAAGCACTGCTAAAAAAACATCAAAGGGGCATTCTACAAAACTTGCTCTCAAAGGAACATCGTACAACGATACATTGAAATAATTAATTATATAGGTAATTAATTAGGTAACTAGGCTGGGTTTTCCCTAAAAAAAGCAACCTGATCAAACTCTAACATGCTAAATTATGGGGTAAAATCCAAGTCAATTCAAAACATATAAGAGAAATCGTTCTATTCACCCTTTAGAGTCCCTAACAAAGATTCGTCTATAAAAGCATAAGGGATGAAACCAGATTTAAATTTCCTCTAAAAAAGAGGTCCCCTGTTTCCCCAGCCTCCAGAATGACATCGGGAAAACCACATCTTAAAATGTCAAACGTCAACGTCAAAAGTCTTGTCCCTTTCCAACTTACACACTTTCGTGTCTCCCAAATAAGATCTAACCTAGACGACTGCACTCACATCCTGGTAGTAGCATCTCCTTTGACCCTTAACATCCTTGATTCTATCCAAAAGAGTCATTCGACTAAGCAATAAACCAGTACCCAGTACCCACAAGACAACCCTCCTTCTCTCGCTCGTCGCCGCGTTTTAGTAAATATGTCTCTTTTCGTTGCGTAGAAGAGCTCATCATTCCCTCTTTAACTGTGCCTAACAGAACAACACGAAGCCCGTTACATTTGCATCCGTTTACTGTCCAGCTACAAAACCTAGAATATTCCACTTCTTCCACTGATTCATACCCAGGGTCTCCAGAATTGCTTGCAGATGTTTTTCCTTCCCCTTCCAAAATCTAGTCATTTAGGTCTCGTATCAAAAGATCTTATGTTTCTCCTTTTTAGATGCCCACTGTGCGTTGTTGTTTAGGTTTAAAGTCTACATGGGCTCTCCAAGATAAAAAACAATATCAATACATTAAAAATGAACTAAAAATGCCAAGTGGATACAGCCAAGTCAGGCTAGGATGGTTCAGAGCAACAGCAGATTCCTTATGTCAAAATAATGCGATTTATTTAAACTTGTCCAATTCCTAAGTTGATAATAAATAATCACCAAGATACAGGGTATCAAAATTTTGATTTCGTTTTCAATCTTTTCCAATAATTTCTCAACAAAACGAAATTAGGAATTTGCCGGATATTTGAGGCGAGGGACTCAAGATGGTCCACACTTTTGATGCAACTAGTAGAAGTACGGCATACCGCACGTATTTTAAATGACATAACTTTTTGTAAGCCTAATATATCGATCTGGCTATTAAAAAAATTGATTATCCTACTTCTTTTACGTCAAAAAGGTATACTGTTTTGCGGTCGCTACTAGGGGTAACCGTTTTCGAGATAATCTCATTTGGAATTTCCTATGCAATGTATGAAATGGTACATAGTGCAACAGCAGACTCCCCAGGTCAGTACAATGCATCTTTGTTAAACTTAACCAACTCAAGGGTTGATAATAACCAAGATACATTGTGTCAGAATTTTGATTTTATTTTCGATTTTTTCGAATAATTTCTGAATAATTCCAAATAACGGCGCGAGATTGGGGATTTGGGAGCTTCTGGGGACGAGAAATGCAAATTCATCCATAGTTTCTATCTCACCAGTAGAGAGCGCTACCTGCGGCACATCGCGCTTCTTTGAAATGACAGAACTTTTTTGCGGCTTATTGTATCGATTTTACTATAGAAAAATCAATTCCCCTGGTTTTTTAAGTAAAAAAAGTGTACTTTGTTGGGGTCGCTGGGATTAACCGTTTTCGAGGTAATCGCATTTGAAATTTCCAATGCAACAAATACATAGTTGTATTTAAGTTGAATGAGGATTTCAAATTTGGATGAATTCGCATTTCTCGCCCCAAGAAGCCCCCGAATCCCGAATTTCGCGCTGTTTTCTGGATTTAATCAGAAATTATTCCAAAAAATGGAATATCTCGAAAATGGTTACTCCTACTGACTTCAATTAAGTAGACTTTTTGACGTAGAAGGAGTATGATAATCGATTTTTCAATAGTCAGGTCGACACACTAAGCTTAAAAAAAGTTACGTGATTTAAAAGAAGTGCCGTATGCAATAGAAGGCGCCCTCTACTAGTTACATCAAAAGTATGGACAAATTTGAATTCCCCGCCTTAAGAAACTCCCAAAATTTCGTGCCGCTATGTCGTTTTATTGGAAAATTATTGGAAAAATCGAACAGTAAACAAAATTAAAATATTGATGTGTGTTTTTATTAAAAGTATTTTCGACAAAATGTCCTTTAGAAAAAACTGTTTTTTCAAAGAAGTGTTTTTGAAAAATAAATGGGATAATTCTTCAATTAAATAATAATTCAAAAGTGGCTAGAATGGGAATCACGGGAGCAATGATGAGTGCTCCAACCCGAGAATTAGGTACATTGAAAGTTTTAGTAACAATTACAGCTGTATGTATTCATTTTTATTGTTATCAAAGTTTTCATAAAGATAATGCTTTGCATTCTTGTTCTTTATCATAAAAAATTCTAAATTTTTTTCTTTCCAAATATTACCCTTGATAATAATTGATTAAATAAGTTAATGAGTTCATTATTCATTTTTTTAAATCGTGCCTGGATCATTAATTTATTCATCAACTGTTCGGAATAATTTGTTTTGCGGACCATTGCCCCAGGGATTACGTAACAAATTAACTTTTCCCTTTCATTTGGAAATTGAACAAAATGTTTATTCTGTAGATGTGAGGAATTTCCCATTGAAGCAAAATAATTTTTTTTATTTCAATAACATAGCAATACAAAAATTTCCATTGAAGATAAATGATTACCATTGTGATCGAGACAAACTACGATACTTAAGCTTTCATATGCCCTTTCATTTTATTCAGCTGCACAAGTTTACTATAAGATGACCACTTTTTACAATTTTATAGCTTTGCTATTTAAGACTGGTACAGGTAGCTCTAGGAATGAGGCCGTTTAGAAACCACAAAGATTTGGCCATACGCCTTACCTTTTATTACACAGAAAAGTTATTCATAGCCTCTTACTCTTGACGTTTCGCCAACACGATCGGAATTTTCAGAAAGTGTGCTCAACTTGACTGCTTGGAAACTACTGGAACTTACCAAACCGTGTCAAATTCGTCCGGGTTCGAGCATGACGCCACGCTGTGAGTTATTTTTTAGATTTATAACGCGCAATATAGAGCTTAAGTTAGTTACAGATTATATAAATTCTATTGGAAATATACTTTGCCATCATAATATAAATTTTAAAGTATATGATGTAAAATAATCATGTAAATAAAGGGATATATATATATATATATATATATATATATATATATATATATATATATATATATATATACATATGTATATATATATATATATATATATATATATATATATATATATATATATATATATATATATATATATATTTACCTACAGAGTCTTCCGAAAATATGTTATAAATAAGAACTTTCTTAGTTCGTATAATTTGTCAAATATTTTTTGCGGTGAATAAGATCTGTATGTTTGTGACCGAAACATGTTTCTAGGGTGTTGTTTTTTACACTTTAAATAGTAACTTATTAAAATTATTGTATTTTTGTATTTTTCAAATTTAAAAAAAAATCTTAAAATGCCAAAAATTATTCTGAACAAGACAAAAACATCTAAATTTGCGAAATTAGGTAAAAAAGAAATTATTTTTTAAGAAAATATCCTTTTTTTCAGTTTCTCTGTCTTATTTTCTCGATTAAAGTCTGTTGATTCGTTACCGTAGAGATTTTTAGCAATTTTATTGTTTGTCACAGTAAACTTTTTTATTGAAGCGGGTTTGTAAAAGCATTAAACACATTTGAGATTCATGACATGACACAATTCACGCTTTAAATTACCTTCATAATCACTTTCGTTAAAATGTCTAGAACAGATTCTAGCATTTTTCACATTAAACTTATCTTCTCGTTTGCACAGACGCTTCCAAACACAATGTGTTTCTTTGTCTTTGGGGGAGCTAAAAACTTTAATATCGGGCATAATGCCCTTGCATTGATTGTCCACATCACAACCATACACAACATACATTTTCACTCCTAAACTCTTAAAAATACAACGCGATCTTAACAAAGACGTGTTTCGTTTGCAAAATATGGCGGAATTACTCACAGCGTGACGTTCATGGCCACGCCTACCTGCGCGGTGTCATATCTTCTTTTATTTGTATCACGGAACTCAGCATGGTTTTAAATCATATTTTTACCTCAGTAGGGTGGGCAGGGCCTCATGCGTTGCATCATTTGATTGGTTGGTTATGACGTTGGTTACCTTGTGTTCCACTTTGCTGTACGGTGCGATTTTTGTGTTCTTCATTATCGGAATCCATGTTTTATGTATTTTACTGCTTCCTCGGTTTTCATGAAGTTGTTTGAATATTTACGAATTTCAATGACTTCTCTGTAGAGTCTGGTGTGATGATGCGAGAACTCGTGTTTCTTCGAATTTGATGCGATGCGCGATAGCCTGTCTTTGGAAGTGTGTGTTTTGCTACGGCGGATTTGTCGATCGGTCTCAAGCGGCAGTTGGCTTCTTGTTCCTTAATTCTGGTGTTTATTGACCGACTTGTTGTTCCTATGTACACACCTTTTGAAGTTAATGGCCAATTCTCATTGTTACTCTGGGACTGTAGGACAGAAATGTTCTAGCTGCTGGCTGATTCTGATCGTTGGTTCGGTTGATTTTTGGTTGCATTGGTTTTTATGTCCTGCTCCGAATACCCATTGGCCATTAAAGCGTTTTTCACACGCTTTAGTTCTGCGTTGAGTGCCTCGAGTTTACAAAATCTTCTTGCCGTTGCCGTCAACGTTTTGAAAAACACCATGTTTTTGATATTGGTGGTGGTTTGAGTCCTTGTGTAGATATCGGTCCGTGTGGATAGGTTTTCTGTACACTGTGCCCTAATTGTCGTCCTTTGCGTGTTAATAAAAATCGAGAAAAGCTAGCTAGCTTATTGCTGTCTTCGATCTTCATTGTGAACTGGATATTTTTGTTTATACTGTTGACGTGGCTGAGGAATTCTTGAAGCTTTTGACTCCATGTAACAAATCCATCGTCGACGTATCCGAACCATATTTTTGGCTTGAAAGGGGTACTATTTAAGCTTGTTCAAGCTGTTCCATAAAAATCGCTCTGTACAGCAAAGTCAAAGGTAACCAAAGTCATAACCAACCAATCAAATGATTCTGCGCATGAGGTCCCGCCCATCCTTGCGTCCTAAAAGTATTAAAGTTTAAAATTCGACCCATCCAAGCCCACTCAAAATGCGGCAATATATCTCCAGTGCCACTCGTCAGTACTGCCGCTTTGCTGCCTGACCTTTGTGAGCTTGATTTAAAATTACTTTTTTTGTATGTGGTGCAAAAGTATGTTGTAGAAGTGATAGAAAAGAGAATAAATTTAAACCAAAGTAAACTGATAAAAAGCTGTCATTTCGCAGTTTTTCTGCACTAGCATATTACGTAGTATCTGACCGACAGTTCGAGAAAATACCTGGGGGGTGCATATCTAACAGCCAATTCAAAAAACCTAAATAAAGAGCGTGAAAAATATATGTAAAACATCTATGGGCAAGGATTGGTCACAATTACAACAACAATTATTATTATATCATGCAAAAATGGCTCTTTTCACTTATTTATTAAAAATGTAGCACCCTTTGACATTTAGAATATTTTTAATCCCCTTAAAAAGTCATGTTTTATCAGCATTTTAAGCGCTTATGACGTAGTCATCAAATAACTTTTACATGAGTATTTAGTTAAAAAATTATGAAATTCTTTTCTTTCGGAAAAATTTCATTTAACATTTTAATTAGTCGCTTTTAAAGCAGTTCCCTTCCGTTTAAAATAACAAAAATATTTTTATTGGAATATTTTGTTGCCGCCTTTTATCCCTGACTTTTTTTATCGTTATAAAAATACACAAAGATTATACAAGAAATTTCATAAAGTGCCCTCGAAATGTTTCTTATATTTACACAATGCTTTTATTATATTTTTAGAGCTTATTCGGTCAAAACCCAATATAATAATATCTTTTTTATTGTTTTCAGATAGCCCTGCTCTTGTTGAACTCGAATTTGATTTAAGATATTTACTTTTTCGACTTGGACAAATTACGTACCATGTTTTGGATTGCATTTATTTAATTTGATACCAAAAAAAATATATTAAAGGTATTATTTGTGATAATAAAGCTGAAATGTCACAGAAACGTTATATTTATTTAATGAAATTTTATGGTTTTGTTAAAAATTAGCGTTCAGACTTAACAAAGAAAACGCTAACGTAGGGCATGACTATTAGAAAAATAAAAACTTGTAGGTTGAAGGTTATATTATTTTCTTGTAAATCTTGTAAATTTTAAATTTTCTAATAAGGTTCTTATTAGCCTATTTTTGATATTTTACAAGACTAATGTCTGTGAAGTTGGCCCCCTAAATGCAAAATTTATTAAAAATTATTGGATTTTCTAGTTTTATCTTGTTCTGTTAATTTAAATGTTAACACGATATTTTAGGGGGCTAACTTCACGCAGCCCCCCCCCATAATTCCCAAAATAAAGGTTTGGCTTACAGTGCTTAATATTTCTGAAGGAGTTTTTTTCATCTGAGACAGCCCATGAAGACTTCAATCCTAAGTACTGTACCGTGGGCGTCTGAAGAGAAGAGAAATGTAATATATTGATTTAAAGGATTGGAGGTTGGAAGAGAAAGGGAAAACATATGCAAACAATTTGTTTCATAAAATGGAGACCCTAATAGGCGAGCGGCAACCACCCCTAAAATGGCATGGTAGTGACCAGATTTGTTCTAGTCGCTAATAATGGTATGTGTATATGTTTTGGAGTATGCTGAATACGAATATAAAGTTTATTTTTTCTAAAATTGGGGGAACATTGTCAAAATCGACTTTTAATTCAAAAATGAGAAAAAAATTATGTATGATTTTCTGTGTTCAACTCGCTGTAACTCAGCAAATAATGAATATTTCCCTGTGAAATTTTTATGGCAAACTTTTGAATCGATTGTCAAAGCAGCAGGACAACACTGAAATTCCTGAAAAGTTTTCCGGCCGAGCCAGAAATTCCGGAAAATTTTATATTCGCTGTTCTGACTCCGTAAATACTATTGCAAAAGTTGACTGACGAAGTTTTGAATTGTCTATTTCTGCATAATACAGTATTAAAGTTCACAATGTAAAGAAGTTTTTAGAAAATTTTAGCTCCTAATATGCAGAAGAAAAATATATATAGCTATCGACATTTACAAAAGAGGCCTCAAGTCTGGTTTTATACAGGAAAATTTACGATCCGCACAGATTTGAGGAGATTCAGTCCAATCCATCGCTTGTCAGATGAACTTGGATCTCATTTAACTTCTTCACAGATAACTGCGCACGCACTAACTGGTTGCGATACTACGTCATCGATATATTTTATTGCTAAGAACACAGCTTATGCAACATTAAAGGAAATGCCAGATGAAGAGTTGAATGATCTTGCTTATTTAGACAACGTTCCCATCGAACTTACCATGGAGATTGTTAGTAATTTCACGTCTATGTTATATAATCCAAAAAATAAATCCAAAGATATCCGCAAAGATATTAATTCTTTAAGATACTATTTAGCCATACTTAAAAATTGAAGTATTGCTAAATTATCACCTTTTAAACTTGCGTTACATAAACACGTATTGAGATGTCTTCGGCAAATTAACGATTGGAATTAGGTGACATTTCCCAACATTGTCTCACAAGGATCGATGATGGAAATATATCACCTGATTATTACTTATACTATGCCTTTTCAGCAAAAAAAATCATATTCAACCGATGTATATGTATATCTTTGCACAAAATCTGATTTGGAATGTTGTGATATACTCGTAGTATGTAGTTGCCGAGATTCGATATAATAGACACAGTAAATGATTAAGATATAGTTGAAATAATTGATTTACATTTAAAACTTACATAATAATATGTGTTTGTGCCAGCTGAAGTCATGTTCGAAAGCGTTGCCAACAAGTTCACACGCGAACAAGTTCACATCGAACGTTTCATTGCTCTGTAGGGCTTGGCTTTTTAAGTGGATGGGGTAAGTGTTGCCGGATTTTTTGCGTGACAGGCAGCAAGACTGGGTTTTGGAAACGTTGAACTCAACAATGTTTTTGGGAACCCAGCCTAAGATTAATTGAAGATCTTAGGAAAGGGATAGATGCATAGATCTGCGTCTGATATCCAGCTCTTGATTCGAGACTTGTATGGAACAATGAATGTTGGAGTGAAGAGTACTATTGTCAGCGTAACTGTGGCTGGGATTGGTAGTTGAAGAGAATAGGACATTAATGTGAAGAATAAATAGGGTGGGTGGTAGCACTGAACCGTGGGGTACGCTAGCATTGATAGGATGAAAGTTAGATAAGTGGCCGTCCAGTTCTACCGTTCTTTATGATTTTCTAGGCCAGAACTTAAAAGTGTGAACTTGCCCCCCATGAAATATAGTATATAAAAATAGTTCTACAGTTCTAGATCTACAGTTCCATAGATAAGAATAGTTTGTTGTTGAATTTTTAATTTCCCACAAAGCCCAACATGTAACAACATTTTTCCAATGAGAGTTCTGACCTAGAAGAGCATAACGACCGGTATAACTCTTTCAGAACTATGAAGCACCGTAACCAAACTTTTGTTTTTGCAATAATGGGAGACCGCATTAAGTTAGCCCCCCATTTTAAAACTATAGTTCTTACCTTTAAATAAATGGAGCTATAAACAAAAAGTAAAAAGCTTTCTAGAACTCGATATATGAACCTAGGAATTTTCAATAAATTTTGGTATTTAAAGAAACAACTTCACAGACATGTTATTTTTAAATCTTTTTTGGCGTCAAGATCGACCGGAATCAGTTTAACACCTTTTACTAAACTGGAAGGTCGCTCGCTCGTCTTATTTATAACTAGCACCATAAATTATTAACACTGAAAGTGGTGAACATGGGTACACATATAGGGTTTAAGAATACAACATAGACGACACCACGTTTAGGGGGTGTTTTCTCACCTAGGTATGTCTAATTCTAAGTCACATTGCGATGCTGGTCTGAAAAATAGATATTTATGTTATAATATATAATTAACAATAAACAATTCTAAACTAATGTTTTCATCAGCAGTTTTACAGTAAAAAGAAAAACGATTAACATAACAATTTGTTTTTGTGATGTGAAATATGCAGTACTCCCGATTTTTCGCCATATCAAAATAAATGGGAAGATACTCAATATTTAGACAGGTGCGGTGGGATATATGCAGAAATCATATTTATTACTATTCAGGCATTGATTCATATTTTATTAGTATATTTCTGTAGATTCGATTCCAGATGCTGCAAAAATCCCAATTTAAATAAATTTGGACTTTTCCATTTTTATATATTGCCGACGATATACAGCGTGTGAAAAAAGAATGGAACACTCCAAATATTTTCATAAGAATGAATAATTTAGACAAACGCTCGAACCAGTCAATGTTATTTTTTTTTGTACAAACTTTGAGAATTTTTACCATTATACAGGGTTACACAGAAATCACACGTTAACTTTAGTTTTTTAAATGTAATAACTCAATTTTTATTCCATATTTGAATTGTAGTTAAATTTCTGAGTATTTTTCATGTAACAAACCCTATGCCGATTTTCAACTGTTTTCGAGATATCACAATCTAAACTTTATTAATTGATCAAATTTAAGTGATCTGCCAATTACCTAAAAACAAAATAAAACAGGTTTTTAAGCATAAAATCTAATTATAAAAAGAAGAGTACTTGATTAAACATTCAAATTGATTGCCATTAACAATTCGACATTGCCCTAAACGTAAAATATTTAAATTTATTTTGAGCGTTCCCAATAATCTGATCAGGAATTTGTCGAATTTCATATCATAACCTCTCTTTTAATCTCTCTACACTCTTTCTTTTAGATATCCCTACAAAAAGAAGTCAAGTGGTGTTGACTCTGGTGAGCGCGCGGGCCATTCTATTTCTCCCCTTCTACGTATCCACTCACGCGTGGGGAAACCTCGTTTAGGTATTCTCGTGCCACTGCGGCGCGGCGTAATCAGGGTCTTGTTGCAGCTAAATGGTTCTTTCAGGAGTAACTGGATCATCATAATCTGGATATAGGGTAGCTAAAGCAGGAACTCGAACTGCAAAGGTCCCCAAATATCTGGCTCCATTTAACTTTTCCTCGAAAAAGAAATACGTTTAGCTTCTGTGAGTGCTGTGTATGATGAGGATCATATTTCTCCCGACGAAGAATATTTCGTACAGATTTATAACCAATATTTTAAATCAGACCCACTTGATTAGTGCTTGGGTTTTAATTAAATTTAAATCTATGCTGCTTAGTGGAGTCAATCGCGTTGTTGCCGATTCTTACAGATTCTATTGCTTAGTTTTACCTGATCAAGTTTAAAGTTTATTATTATTTCAGTTTTAAGCTTAATTTTTAGTTAACATATAAATGTAATTTTATTATTACATGTTTCTATGTTTAAGTATACCTATTATTATAACTAGAAACACCATCGAGTAATATCAAAGAATAAGTAGATATTTAATTATCTAGTATTAAATGTAAAATGAAATGTTTATTTAGTGATTGGTGAACGATTTATTTGTATTTGCATTAGGCTCGATTGATTCAAACCTATATTATCTCTGACAAAGGTATTTGTAGGGATTTTTAACTTCTAAATATTTATAGCCCTTATTATCTCTGTTAAAGTACATAGTAAAAGAACAGTAGCAGTTTCATTTTATAATGGGGCTACTTTACATATTTATAGCTTACTTGGCTCAAGAATAAAAATTATTACTGTGGCAAGCTTTGCAAAATATCTTCATTTAGGAAAAATATGTTGCTTTACTTACACAAAGTAAGTAGATGCTTACGCTAAATCAATATAGCAGAGAAAAAGACATAATTGGTATGGAAACGTTTTTTTATCTGTGTACTAACAATACGCCTCTGATTCTCCATCACGCTAAGCTCCGATCCTTTTCGTTCCCAGCGGGATCGGCTTGGTATCTTGCCTGATTACGTTCGTGTTTAACTGATTAATCTAATGAAATGATACAAAGGATTTTTGTTTCGTCATCGACAACCGCGCGCCTCCACGAGATATTCTACTCTACGAGAGAGGCACGACGTGCTTTGCATATTACACAGGCCACCGATCAACAATATTGAGATATGCAGAAAAAGAAAGATTTTCTGAAAATATTGGTAGTAGATTATATATTTCTACACAGGATGTACCTGTGAAGACAATTTATCTTAAATATCTCAAAAATTTCTGTCACTATTTCAAGAAAACGGAGAACAATGTTAAGAGATTTGCTTGGGTTTGTTCATAGGTTTGTATATATAATACAAATAATATATTTTTGCATAAATACTTCTTTTTAAAATCTCTAGATATAAGGGTTTTATGGAACCTAAAATAGGACACAGATTATTTTTTATCCAAGTAAGTGACATACCATACAAGGTGCGTCGCAAGACAGATACCTCAGAATTCGAAAGTGTCACTCTTAGGCAACTTGATGCCTGAAATTTTAAACTCTTAAATTAATAAGAACTTTCCTTCGCTTGGAAAACGCTTTTACGAAACCGCAAGAAGAATTTTACCTTTGACGTATAAAAAATAATAATTTACCTACTTAAATTAGGATATTTTTACATGATAAGGAAATTTTGCCAGCGTAGGAAAGACACACTTAGAAATAAGTTCACTGTATTTCGCATTATATTTGGAATTACTGCCTTAAATTTGTTTTATCCGATGACAAATTTCGTGTTTGGTATCAACTACAAATCTTGTAACTTGCGTGCTTGATTGTTAATTAAGTAGATGAATAGTGCTTATAAAAACTCCCATGTTGACATAAAATTATTAAATAGTGTCCGTTTAACTAAAATGATCGTGTAATACTTTGAAAACGGCCACAAAATTTAGAGATCAAAGAAATTCGTCTGCAAATGATTACTTTTTTGTTTTTCTCTAAATATTCTTCTTTATGTGTGTACGGGCCAGTATAAATTTTAATTAACTGTAACTTTTAATTCGTATAAGCATAGGGTCCAAAAGAATTCTTTTTAAACGTGAAAATTTTTATTTTTCATTGTATCAAATAAAAACTTTTTCATTTGGTTGGTTAATTTTATTGACCTTTAGCAAGAGCCGACGCAGCCGTTCATTCATATACAGGGTGAATGTTTTAGAATGTTAAAAGGCGATATCTAGAAGATGGCTTAAAATATTTTCATAAAATTTTGGTGAGTTAATAGGGAGATGGGGACATATTTTTGACATTTACCCCCTTTCTCTATACTAAGGGGTGGGGATACCTTTGTAATTATAAATGGGATGATGTACTTTGTTTATAAAGTTCGAATCTACGTAAAATCTTGCTTATGCGTGCAATTTTTTTTTTTAGATTTGCTCTTTCGGTTTCGGAATTATGGTTAACTAAATTTTGATTAAATTAAAAAAATAAATAAATTTTACCAATAAATTAGGTCCACTTATTTCACAATTATTTTCCGTTTCCAAGGAAATGCTCTATTTTCATTTAAGAACATCGAAGATTTAACGATAATTTCTCAACTGGCCTGCTAGGTTGTCGGATTTGTCCCTTGATTTTTTCTTGTAAGGATTTATAACGGATAAAGTGATGGCGACTGCCATGATATGATATGAAAGAACACATCCGCTTTGCCTGCTTATTAAATGTTACAGCGGGTACGAAATTCATTTAGAAAAAGAGTGACAAAATGTTTGGAAGTTGAAGGGGGACATTTCGAACAACTTCTCAAGCATAACAGACATAAATAAGTTAAAATTAAATGGTATTTTTGTATTTTATAGCCTAATAAATCATAATTGGAAAGAGCAAATAAAAAAAAGTGTCCACATACGTAGCGTTTTACGTAGATTCGAATTTTATAAATAAAAGTACATCATTAGGTACATTTAAAATTCCAAAGTTACTTATTCCCACCCCTCACATTAGGGAGAGTAAGTATCATATATGTGATTAAATATGTCTATCTATTAACTCACAAAAAAATTCATTAAAATATTTTAAACCGCTTTCAAGACATCGCCTTGTAACACTTTAAAAACTCACCCTGCATATGAATATAGTCTTTTTTTTTACTTCACACATTGTGCATGTGTGGGATAAAGACCAACCCCTATAATTCCGTCTCGACGCGCTATCAAAAACCTCTGAAACGAAGAAAATGATTCATTTTTTCACTCAGCTCGCACTAATAAATCATCCTGTAAAGTTTATGGATAAAATTCTGTCAGAAAAAAAAACAAAAATCACGTAGAATATCACTACACATGATGGTTCCTAAAATTTTTTTTTTGGAAGAAAATTCACAAAACTATTTTCCAAGTTATTATTCGAAAAAATAATTTTAAAAATTTTCATAGTCTTCTTTTTCATAATGTATAGGTTTTAAGTCTTTCAAAAAATAATATATATACAATTTGAAACTTTGGAAATTTACTCAGAAAAATGTATTTTGACTTAAATATTCTTTCATTTACATTTTTTTGACTTGAGTTAATAAATATGAATCCAACATGAACTTTTACATGAACACAATTGTTGAAATTGACAAAAAAACGTAGGACGAAAACAAATTGTTTGTTTAAGAATATAAAAAATGTCATTTCTGTTCTATCTGATAAATCTTATTTTCTTCTAAAAAAATTATTTATTGCTTTTCCTCCATATTTTAACAAGGAAACGTGACAAGTGTCGATGTTTATCTGGAAAATCCATTAAATCTGTTTCCACAAGGCAGCAACAAATATTTACCAGACTATTAGGTGCGTACACATCCAAAAATAAATAAAATATGTTTGTACAATCGTGCACTGTTTTCTTATTTCAAATTAATACAAATAAAACTTTTATGTGTAAGACCTAAACCAATAGTCTGATGGAAAACGAATCTATGAACATAGATACGACTTGAAATCCCAGTCAGATGGAACCAAGTGGATGCAATTTTATTTTAGTCAATGGTCGTCATAAAGCCTCGTCATAAATGATTTAGTATTCCTGTCGTCATTTCCTGTCGAATTTCTTCGACAATACAAGTGTACCAATATACGACAACATGTAAAGAATGGGAAATAGTTTCCATATATATAATATATAATGTAAAAATTTGTTTGTTTACTGCTTAACTAAAGCTCGTTCCAAGCTCTTTTGTTGACCTATTGCCTGAAATAAACCATTATCGTCACCAGCTGTAATAAAACCGGACAAATTTGCAAGAATTGTAAACAGGGCTGTCCCTAATAAAATATCAGGTAAAGATAATTTTAATATAATCAGTAAAGGGTATGAGTAAAGGATTTTTCTACCTGGTTTAATAATTTAAAAACATTTTAGTTTAGTTCCTATCCGTTTGGTAAACAAACTAAGTTGTTATATTATGATTTCGATCGCAATTTTTGTTATTTCGAACTATTATAAAATGTGGCATCCTTGGAAAGTCGTTAATCCTAGTGCATCTGTAGTGCTAATTTAAAAGGAAAATCTTTTCGGCCGATGCCAAGTAAATTGTTAAAAATGTGTCTCTTTATTGCACAGGGGAATTATTGTAAATGCAGCTGCAGCAGAATCGTCTTCATTAACGAAAACTCCTTTGTGTATAATTAAAGATCTTGTGATAAAACAAATTAAAGACAAAAAAGTACGTGGTACGTAGTGAGCGACAAAGACTAAATTCGAAGGAAAATTTGGGCTATATACGAAGAGAAAATTGTGCCTACGTTTATTTCATTAAAGCAGCGACTAAAGGAAGATGAACCCAACATTTCTTGCAGCAGGACAAGCCTCTGGAGATTGATTATTTATAATCTATAAGAAAGTTCAGATTAGAAAATCATACTATTATCTACCTCGATGAATCATTCACATGACACCCCAGCAAAATGTTGGGCAGATTCATCAGGAAAATGCCAAACCAAAGCCCTATAGAACCAGGAAGAAATAATTACCATTTGATATTCCGAAGATGGTTGGATTCCAAATTGATTGTGGTTGTCCTTTAAAAATATTAAAGAGTCATCTTGGGACTACCATGACGACACCACAGCAGCACTTTTTGAAGATTGGCTTGAAAATCACCTTTTGCTCAATGTGCATAAGAACAGTGTAATTGTAATAGACAATGCTAGATATCATAGCCGCCAAATAAATTATTTCTCCAATTCAAATAACATTAAATTATAAATTCAGAAATATATGTTAAAAATTCATATATTTTTTGAAAATACATATAAAAAATGTGATCGATAAATGTCAAAACATTTAATACTAAGAAGAAATAGTACGTGATACCGTTGCTGTCGATATGGGGCATAAGGATTTACGCCTTCCCCCTATTAGTCTATTTTTAACTCAATTGAGCATATGCGGCATCAGGTAAAATTAAATGTTACAGCAGGAAACAGTTCTCCGAATTTAAGTACAAGTGTATTAATTAGAATTAATTAGAAAAGTTGTAGATAGCATTCCCATAGAAACTTGGATTACCAACGTTCCTATTGTTTATTAACTAACAAGTGACAGCGAAACCGAATAAAATCTGTAATTAAATTTAAGTAATTAATTTTTATTGTACGAATTAATCTAATGACATAAATCAATAAACAATGTTTTAGTCATTCGTAATTTAACAAGATTTTATTTTTTCCAAAATTATTTCCAATTTAAACTACACCGACTGTGACGATTTTTAAAAATCTTGAAACATTTATATTTGTATTTATTTAGGTAGTTACCATTTTGTCAAAAGCAACGAAAGAGCTTAAAACAAGCTTTGCGCCTAAATAGCTATATTAATATGTTTACCTGAAATTTTTCATAAGGGTTTCATGAGACCTGGAATAGGACGTAGATTATTACAATGGAAATGCATGATGACCAGAGCAGTGATGGGTGGATAGAGTCAAAAATGATTTAAGGAGAACGCACCAGAAGGAGACGCACGCAGAATCGGGTGTTGTAAAGATAAACGTCGACCCCATTTTTGTAAAGACGGAATCCAAGAAGTAGATGAAGAAAAAGATAAAACACCAATTAAGATTGCATTTTCTCTAAGTGAACTTATTTTTTAAACTCAAGCTTGATTTCTTAGAAATAAAAAAATCGAACAAATAATAGCAAGTAAAACCGCTGTATCTGCTCTGTTATTTATAATTTTACTTGTTCTCGTCAATTACTAAACAACCAAGTGCTTGCTAAAAACATTATGTAGGTATTACTGTTGAAGAACGACAGTACGACACTGAAGGAAAAAAGTGTTGAAGAAACTTAAAAACATGTCACATTCTACACCAGTCAAATAAAATGCCGATTTGCGATGTTACCAAATTTTTTAGCATCTTAGATAATAAGCCTTAGACTTTTTTTCTATAAATAATTACAAATTTAGTTGACTACATTTTCTTTGTATTGTAATCATATTATTAACACTTTTATGGCAAATATTTGACAAGAAATCCAAGGATATTTACATAATACTTTGTCACATCTAGAAAGTCTCTTGGTCCTTATTTGTCACATAATGAAAACATGTAATAGGTACATTGTTGCAAACCAAGTATAGGGTTCAGTTAGGTTTCGACAGGTTCTTGTCCTGTCATTGTTAATAATTCGTCATTAAAAACTTATGTTGTGCTATTACTTGAGCGATTTTCTTGGTTTCCAAATGGTTTTCATCTTGAAATGTGTTGCTGGAATAAATTTTAGTTATTATTATTATTGCGGAAAGTACATAATAAAATAGCCATTTCCTTTATAAATTCGCGACACAACTCGGAAACAAATTCATCGTATAAAATTTAGTTGTCTTATTCTTGCACCTCTAGCGTTGGAAAATATGATCGTTAAATTTTTAAATTAAATTGTTTTTAGCAATACTAGATCCGTTATGTTTTAATGCTGGCCTAACCATTGTCTGGTGGCCTTTATGATGGGGATCTGTGGTCGTGTGTGACGTAACTAAAACTTCAGCTAAGTTTTGTAAGATTATTTTGTTTTTATCTCATACAAATCAAGGCTTTAAAGCATCAAAGAGAAAGAATTTGAATGATTCTATTCTTCCTTGCTTTGTACAATGCTACCAAAATCAGAATATATCTACTAAAAGAGTCCATTTTATTAGCTAAAAGGTATTCATGATTAAGACCAGTAATACTTTTAAAACTCTGTTAAATGCTGAACCAACTATAACAAAAAACACAAAATAAACACGACTATTGTTATCCGAAAAGTTGTAAGCAGTGTCCCTGTCTTTGTGTAAACTTAAAAGTTATAGGACTGGGGAAGTTTAAACATAAGAGCTGAAATGGTTTTGTTAGGACCAGAGCTCGTGCCTTCGAATGTTTGCTCTCAAAGGAATGGGTTAGATAAACATAAAAGATAAGGACTATGCTTCGTAAGTACGTCCTTTTGAGATGATTAGGACCGACTGCTTTTTATTTAGTTAGGGAAATCTGCAGACTAAATAAAAAAATTGTTTATATAGGTCGTAAAAATATGGTTCGTATCATGCATTGCACTACTGAACAAATATAAAAATGATGAAACTAAGGTAAAACAAGATAATTTTAAAATTAAGTGCCGCACTGGCGCTGTGCTGTTTAAAAATGTAGAAATTCCTGTTATATTTTGAAGGTTTCAAAGCTTTATACTTTGGCATTATTTGTTAAAACTACGATGATAATGTCCACTTACGTTGTAATTTTTAAAATACACGGTGTTATGAAATTAACTGCACATATTCGAACCGGTAAATCCTGGTACGAATTCAGATGGGGTAAAATAGTCATAAATGGTGCTTCGCGACAATAAGCTAGATATGGTAATAAACACCCAAACCAAGGAATTTGGAAGAGGTAAGGGGAATAGCTATAAAGCCGGCTAAACGATGGAACAATCAATCAAACTAGTGTTGGGAATAATCGAATGAATTAAATAATCGAAATATTAGCTCTCGAATGATTTTAATAATCGAATGATGATTCGAAATAATCATTCGAATTAAAAAATATAGCAAATAAAGCTATACAAAAATCATCTCTTGAATTTTTTTGCATGGATTGGCCGTTTTCGATAAAAACAAAAAATGTAAAGTTATACGTAACATTGTTTATTAGTATAATTTGTTAAAAATAACAAAAAAGTATGAGATCCACGAAAACAAAAACACTTCTTTTAACAAATTTGGCAACTAGAAAGACCCCCTTTATGCATTAAAAATTGTCACCAAATTTCAACTTTATACTAATTTGCGTCCCCTAGTTATTTAGGAAAATCCTTTTACAAAAATTCAACACCCTGTGTATTAAAAACAAAGTCGTTTAGGACCTATGTTTTGTCTTAAAATTAAGTAAGGAATAATACCCGGGGTTTGGTCACATACTTTACTAACACCCTGTATATATCATAAAAACATGCTAATAAACTAATAACACTATGCGTTGTCGAGAGATGAAATAATGCTCGATCGATATCGAAGAATCATTCGAAATAAACAATCATTCGAATGAAAAAAACATCCGAGACCGAGACAATATTAAAAACATGCTATGCGTTGTCGAGAGATGAAATAATGCTCGATCGATATCGAATGATCATTCGAAATAAACAATCATTCGAATGAAAAAATCATCCGAGACCGAGACAATATGCTCGCAACGCAACGTCGAGTGCCGGAGTCGGCGTCATTTCGTATTTCGTCTCGTCATTCGAAGCGGCGAAAGGCGATTATAATCTCTCGGCTAAATCATTCGAATGATCGCGCTGACATCTCGAGTAATTTGAATAATCGAGTGATCGATTATTTTTCATTCGAGATATCCCATCGCTAAATCAAACCCAACCCAACCGGAGCAAGTTAAATGTCATTAACGTCAATTTTAGGGTATTCGATTGAATCGATGCAAATCATATTTTGAACTTCTAGCGAAATACGTAATTACAGCAAGACGGGTTGTACAAAGAGATAGAATGTACGTAAAGTAATCCGCATCGATCCAATTTTGACAAGCGAATACGGCTCTAAGAGTATGCGTATTGAAAAATCGCGGGTTCGGCAGGCGCGGCCCGTGAGTTTTTTTACAGGAGGGTCCAAATTTTGAGGGCAGCTAGTGATATCACTGCAACAAGCAAAATACACTTTTTGAACTAAGGAAGGTTTTTTAATAATGTGCCTACTTTTGCCAATAAATTATTTACCTACAAATAAACACGGTAGTATGTTAATTATATTGAACTGAACCGGGTCCGGCAGTGCTAGACACGATTCTAATACGACGCGGATGAGTTCGTGGTGGAGAAGTGGGGTTAGGCAGGTATAAAAAGTCGAAGTTTTACAGTCATCGGATATATTAAGTAACTCTAATTGCCTAATTATATAATTATACTCTAGTTTTAGGTACCACATTTCCTGTAAAGATACAATTATTTCATTCTTTGTGCCTGTTATTAAAACAAAAATCAATTAGCCTGTATATCAAAAACTAGAGCTGCTACGGAAAAAAACCAGGTATTTTTGGAATCACCACACCAAGTGTATCCAAAATCAGTTCTTAATTCACCAAGAAAAAAATTTAATATTATTGGCTTGTGAATTATTGACGTAATAAGTAAGTCACAATTCTTTGTGTTAACGATATAATAACCTGTTTCGTTCTGCTTATAATTTCAATCTAATTTCATGAGTGTATGGTCCTCATTTTACCGTATTAAGTAAGGATATTGCAATTAGGTTATAAGACACATTTTTAGTAAAATAAGTATGGAATCAAAAATGCTTTGGATTATTTTTGGTTTCCACTAAAACTGTTAAAAATGAGATGTCAAGGTAATATGTAGGTTTTGCAATGCAGCAGCTGGAAGCGCGGATCTGGGGTGCTTTAGCGTATTTTTAAAATAAAACAAAATTGCAATTTAAGGGAAAAAAGTATTGGATATGTCTGCAGACTACCCCAGGAGTCGCCCACTCCAATATTTTAGACCATTTCAAACATCCTGTATGTAAATAATAATTAAACACACTCAGTTATTATTCTTAATTCCGAAAGAAAATCTATGAGCTAAAATTCTCTTGAAATGAAGGGATAGTCAATTACAATCAATGTCAAGGTCACGAAAAATCCTTGACTCCCGTATTGTTCGCCCACGAGCAAGTTAAATTATCGTTAATTCATAAAAAAATTCTATTATTTTCTTGCCTTTATTTTTATCAGGCCGCCGCACGTGGCGATGATTATCTGAAAAAGCAATTAAATCTGCTATCACATGGAAGCAACAACCATTATTTAATTGAATACACCACACACAGTGCGAGACATATCCAGGACTTAATAAATATAAATTGATTAAATGACGTGTAACTGACAGATTTGTGTTAAATAAATAAGATGTGCATTTGAGAATTCACTGCTTACGTTTCTTTGTTTCTCTTATGCAAGTTTTTAAATTGACTTTTTTTCCTTTACTAGCTTTAAAATGGACTCTTTTACAAAATATGAATTTCATAACTTTAGTAGCGGGTTGCAGAAAGAAAATTTAATTCTAATGCAGTGTTAAATTTTTGTCAGGTTATCAGAGATTTAACTAAATCTGGGCCCCGTCTTGCTGCAAATTTTCTTTTTTTCGATAAAAGATACTTATTGACTATGATATTAGGGTGGGCCGAAAAAGACGAAAAAAAATTATTTTTGGAAATCTTAGCTGACATAGTAAGAAAAAGTTGTTAAGAGGGTAGCTGATTTTTTTTCTAAATTTTAAAAAATATTTTGGCAGCGCCTCTGGGGGGTGAAAATATTTTTTAATGTGACATGTAGGATCTGGCATAGCAAAAAAGTAATAGGGGTCCCCACTCACTCATGACACAAAAAAAATTTGCTTAAAATCACGGATTTATTATATTATAATGATTCGATGTCCGTATACTGTGAGCGTATCGAACGTGAAGCCTTATATTTGTTATGAAAACATCTTACCGTGAAGGTACAGTTTACGAACAACATAAGGAAATACGTCATTGAATCAAGAATGGTATTAGAAAGAGATAAAATAACATTGGAGTGTTGGAGCTCAGAAGTGTTGCAGTCTCTGCTGGTTGTTTAGGAAAACGGCTGAACCTCGGTCTGAACACTCGGTTACACGTACGTCTTTGTCTAATGAACTAGAAAAGAAAAAGTGCGACGTATAGATTTATATAGATTTATAAATGACTCGGAGCGACTTTAAATAATCACCTTTAGAAATACCATAAGCTATAAATAATAAAACCTTTTTAACTTAAATTTATTATTATTTAGCAGAAAAAGAAAATATTTTGGGGCTTTTATTACTTTTAGTATCTTGTGATGCTTCTAACGTATTTTTCGTACAAAAATACAAGGTAAAATAAGATGTGGCCAATGTTTACAAATTGTGTTTACAGTGTCGTTTAGAATGATTTGTTTTGGCTTCAAAGAATGTTAAATCATTCCGTCTCCAGTCTTAATAAATCCATGGTTAAAATATTTTAATCTTCAGTCGCACGGTAATTATGTCCAAATATGCAGCTCTTCGCTTGAAAAAATTATGACATATTTACGTCAAATTGAAAAATGTACCCTCTTAAACTCGCCAGGGGCGTGGCTAAAGATTAAAATATTTGAACCAATTTTTTTGTGATATTAGAGAGGGGACCCCCATCACCAATCCAAAATGTCACATTGAAAAAAAAAATAGTTGTCTACCCCCATTACAACTTTTTTTCCAATGGGTTTGATTCTGCAACCAAGCAGAGCTAATGAGATTATCCGGTTTCGATCAGCAAACTGTTTTCCTTGAAGATCATTTATTTGCTCTGACTAGTTTCAAACTGCTGCAGAAACAAACCCTATGTCAACTGAGATTTCCAAAAATAACTTTTTCGGCCCACCCTACTATATTGTACGATGCACTATTAAAGGTCCATATTGTTGTTTTCAATTCTTTTAACATCGCCTTTCTCTAACTTGATCATTTCACTATTTACTTGTCAGAATATTTATCGCGTGTCAACGCCTCATACTTCCCTAATGTTTTAATAACGTGTTTTATTAGCTTTTTATTAAGCACGCAACAAGAGCAATATCAGTCCGGAATACAATGTAATATAAAATGGCTTTGAAAGAGTTCATAATAGCGTATTATGAAATGCATATTTTTTCTACTCCCGTACTGTAATATTCAAATTAAATGTCTTCGATATGTTTTATGATAATGTTAATTATAATACAAATTTTTATTAAGAAACTGCGATATTGGCCAATTTGAAACCATAAATTCTCCACAAATATGACAAAACTTGTCAAGAGAAATTTAGCAACTGCTGCGCGTTTCACTTGACATTTTCGTCGTTGACAAAACTTTCTTAACTACACAGAACGAAACTCAAAAGAAGACTGAATAAGAGAATAAGTTTAAGGTTATAACCAATCCATTCTAGGTTATCTTTCTGTTTTACAATGCACCCCTTTTAAATGACGCCTCATAAAATTTACTACCTGCCACTATAAAAGGGTCTAATGAGCCCATTGAAAAGTGGTAAGTATTAGGGCTTTATGGATATTTTTTCTATTATTAAAAAGGTATTAGCATTGTGAAAATAATGGGGTGAACTGTGTTACAAAAATCGTGTCGGCCAGTGTTATTAGATGTTAGTATCGCTAAATTCAAGTAGATAAGCATATTTGGCTATTTATTTATTTTTATGATATACCAAACCCTAAAAAAGTTTAAAGACAAATGAGTTTTTCACAGATATATAGATATTTTACGAACTAGTCCGAAGTTTCTACTGCCAATTACGAATGAGCACAATATTTAAAAAAGTAATCGTCTTAGGTCTTATTAATTCGCTTTTAGAACTAAAACGTAAATGAAATCCCACCCCGGACCTTGATATATCCAAATTGTGTGTTTATAATTCCTGCAGAACATAATATACATGCTGATATGTATATATTAATCAAAAATTTTCAACAAGGTATAAGAGTTTTAAAAATTTTCGAGAATAATAAATGCGCTTTTACTGTTGCCCCCAAATAATCTAAACTTCTTAAAATCTTTAGACTAAATATTTAATTTAAAATAGTTTATTGCAAAATTATACGAGCTATAAATCAAACTATAAATATGAAATTTTAAATCAAGGAATGATCGCATATTTTTTTTAGCTGCTTTTAAAAAAATCTTATAAAAATTATTAAATTCACTAAAAAATGGAAAACGGCTTTTCAATATTCATTCTTGAACGTGTTTTCCTTAAAAGATTTTAGTCATTATTAAATTTTTTCCGAATATTTTCGTGTGAGGATGTTCAAAAAATCTTGATGGAATTTATGAAGCTGGTAAAGTTTGACTTATATAAAAAATATTTGCTACAAAAAACGAATTTAACAGATAATTGAAATACCTTTTTTTATTTATTTGATTTTAGTATTAAAAAAGTAATAAACTAGGTAAAGCAAAATCCTAAAGAGTCAAGATACAGCCAGAAAAATATCTGCGATTTGCAAACGATCTGGTCATCCAACCGGAACATGGAGATAATTTACAGAAATTGTCAATCAGATGAAGAACATGATGTCCGAATGCCAGACTAAAATTACTAAAATGACTTTCAAGGTAATGAAATGTCTAAAACAGGCTACAAAAAAATGTGAAAATTAATCAAGAATAATTTCACGATATTATGACAAAGTTATCAATGAATATTACAGTATATAAATCATTTTTAAGCATAGCTAATACGGAGCAAAATTAAAAAGGAGGGACATAATTTTTTTTATCCAAAATAGCCCACATTTACTTAAGTGTATTAGTATACCGTGGGCGTCTAAAGAGCAGAAAACATAATAATATACATTGAATAGCGTAAGGTCTAAAAAGGTGAGTCATAAAGCATAAAACACAGGCAAGAAAACACGTCTCCATTTTCTCGAGTTTATCCAATCATAATGGGCCCATTGCACACTTTTTTATTGCCTTATTAGAATTTATGGTCACAATGAAGTGCAAAAATATTTTGTTGAAAATTTTTGGGAAACGGGAAATGCCCTAAAAATCGAGTTAAACTTTGGCGAGTTTTGTCACATAGACGAGTGATGTCATCATTTCCCTGCATTTTGATTTGTTAGACTTTTGCAATGTTGCCGAATCCTTTGTCGCTCGATTTGACATTCAACCAAAGATACAAAATCAATCTAATATAAAAACCTCTCTGCCTCAACATAAATTTGCGTATAACGAAAAAGTATTTCTACGAAATATAGATAATTATAGAGAACAATGTGAGAAGCATAGCTTTTTTGTACTAACTGTTTTAACTTCACATTCCGTATTTCAGCGCTAATATTCTGCATTTGAAAGTAAATATTCACATCATAGTAACCTTGGCCAAATTGCCCGAATTAGTTTTTTCAAAACCTTGATCCAGTTGCCACTGAATAAGCTATCACTGATGGTGAAAACACTTATACAAATGAATAAATTTTCTTCCAAAACCAACGTAAACATAAAACAAACACATAGTTCAAAAGGTTTCAGTTATGAAACAGTTTTATATAGAATTCTTTGTACCTGCTTTCACTGATTCAACTTTGTATTATGTGTCAGACACTATGATAACAGCGCAAATTGATATACTATTTTATTGGTCGGAAATATGGCGGGTTTTTTAATTCCATTCAAATTTTCAAGTTCAATATATTGCCGTAGACTTGCTTTAAGAAAAAATTGATTTCATTTTGATAAATTGCACCTTAACCATAATAATTGTTTTATTTATAAATACTGTTTAAATTCGATTGAGTACAACAGACCCATTGATTTTTATAATTACTTCAAGTAAGCTCCTCCCTATACTCCGCGAAGCGTGCATATTTTTGGACAGGGGTTGTTTGTGATAATTTTCAGATATTTACATTTCTACATTGATAGAAAAAGGCAATCTTTTTTCATGTAAAACTGTTACTTTAAATTGGCTCGTTATACTACACTAAGCTTAATCCGATGACAAATAATTTCCAATATTAGATTTAACTTGTCCCATTATAAAAATATAATCGCTAACAAGAAAGAAAAGTAAATAGATACTTGTAAAGTCTTTAGTATAAAATCAGGTGAAATAATGACCAATGAGCGAGCGATCGAACTAGGACAGTGATCGGACCAGAGCTCAAGAAAAATGGGACGACATTGGGTGCTAAGCATTATTTTACTTCTGTCAAGAATTTATTTTCTTATCCCAAGTAAGGCGATTTTTTGCTCAACAAAGTATCACAAGACTATTTCATTTTTCGCAGGGGTATAAGATATCGTGCAATCGTGTAGAAACTTGAGATCCGAAAGACTATCTGTAATTTAGTGGCCAAATGCCAATTGCCTAAACTTATTCAAGAGCGGAAGACCTCGTGTGTTGTCCAATGTTAGTGTACGTACGTACGTACAAGGGAAAATGCAAAAAACAAGTTGGTGTATCCACGCGAAGATTAGAAAGGCGTTTTAGAGTTTCACACATAACTGAAGGAAATATGGAAATGTCAGGAATACACGGCTGCCCAGCTAGAACGAATTCCATGATGTCGCCGAGCACTTAAAGTTAATCATTTTTTTAACACCAGAGTTGTCGTGTTGGATGAGTCGGAATATTTTACTTTAGCCAATTCTGAGATAAAAGATAACGATGGATGAAATGCAAAAAAAAAGCTTAGTTTGAAGATAAAATTCTTGTGTGCTGCGCAATTTCTTCTCAAAGCGTGTCGGAGCCTTATGTTGGACATGTCAGATGAAAAGCCTTCTCTGCTGCTCTTTATATACCTACAAAGAAGTTTACCTAAGGTATTACTATTTACAAACATACATCATATCATAATAGTGGTGAAATCATATTCTGGCCTGATATTGCTTAATGACACTATGCCAGAAAAACTAGATAATGATTACGGGACAATAATGTTCCATTTGTCCCCAAAGAAGATAATCCACCAAGTGTTCGCCAGGCAAGACCGATTAAAGAATTTTGGGCCCTATTGATTAAGAAAAATTAACCAGATTCAGGCAATCGGCGTTACCACCATTCAATCACTTATGAGACACCTGAGAACAAACCTTCAAATAATAAAAGGCTGTGGGCCCCTAGCTGCATTATAGTACAATCTTATTGTTAAGAAATAATGTTAACAGTCGCAGTATAAAATTTACTTAAAAACTAAAAGTTAAATAAATGGCATGGTTTTCATTTTTGTCTCAAATCTTTTGTATTTTGTTAGATGCTCTATAAAATATTGTTACCATTAACAAATGCACATTATTGTATCAAACAAGTATATTATATCAATAAATAGTGACAAAAAAACCAAAGTCACTTTTTCTTTGATGATATAAGATTTAATTTTGCAACTGAACGGACCCTAACGACGCATTTTGTCATTAAAGAATTCCGAAGAGAAACTCGGCAGCAACTTTCTGGAAGTTTGCAAATCTTTTTTGCTAACAAGAAATGTTTCTCTAACCAGAGAACTTCTTCAAACTTTATCGAAATAGTTCTGGATCGTTAATAAGTTTTAAAGTAAAGCGAATTGATTTTAGAATTTAACAATAGTCCGTTCTATATTTAGCTTAATAATTTATTTCATGCAAATTTGGGATTTTTATAGATACGAGTATGTATTTACATTTACCTTATGGTATCTACCATGGTGATATTTACGAATAATTAAAGAATTTTTTTTTTAAAATAGATTTACCGTCTCTTGTCCCATACATACTAGAACGCACGATCTGGCACTACAATTCTGCCGACTGAGATGGTCTTCAAAACTTCTTTTCTGCTTTCTCTTGGAACTCTGTCTGTTTTTCCACTCTCGATCCTTCCGAAATTTGCTCTAATATCACAGACAGCATTTGAGCAGGTATTTGAGCATTGTATTTCATTTCACATACCAGCAAGAAACACCAACTCCACCATCAAAAACCATGGTTAAAAGCCAAGCTTAAAAAATCCAAGCTCACAAAAGGTATTCTCAGAATCCTACACCCGAAAATCGTTACATTTTCACCAAGGTAAAAAATTTATACAAACAAACTATCTTAGATTGCAAAAATGCTTTTAACAACCGCATAAAAAATACACTGCTTTCCTGTTCCAACGGCAGCAAATCATTCTGGTCACTGGTCAAAAACCTTAGGTTAAACTTCTGTAGAAGCAAAAATGTGTTTCAGAACTTGCGGCTTAACTCGTCTTTTCCAGACCTCTTATGACAAGTGTATCTTTTCGGATTCCCTGCATTCAGAAGGGTAGTACCGAGTCCAACATTTGTCTCAGTAGACAAAACGATTATATAGTGTACATGGTAAATCAGTAAGGTGGATTCAAAAAGTGAATCTGAATGGTAGACCCTAAGGCTGGACCTTAAGGATGATTCCTAAAGTTGAATCTCAAAGGTGGATCCAAAAGGTGAATCCAAAACTTGAATCCAAAAGTTAAATCCAAAAGTTGAACCCTAAAATGAATGTCACACGGCAAAAGCTATGATACGAAAGCCTCGGATAAAGAAAACTAACCTCTAGTTACGAGGGTACCAAAAAGAAACTAAATACATATTGGACCTCCAAAGTGCAACCAAAACCAAAAAAATCACACTTCCAATCACCCATCATCCTTAATAAATTATTTACAGCGAACTGAAAGAGTTTCGAAATTCTTATCATGAGGTCTCTACAAAATAGCGTAAATGTACTTACGGCAAATAAAAGAAACCATCGTTGAAACAATACAGCAACTTTTTCAATTTAAAACTTCCCTTTCAGAAAATAATATGCGTTACATATTATACTTCCAAATCTTAAACTACCAAAAATAATGCCGATGAAAGCCTCTTTGAAAAAGGTCTTGTCTATCTTCGTCTTCAACAGATTCGAAACGAAAAAAAGACCCTTTTTACCTCGTTCAAGCTATATAATTTATATTTTTCTTAAAAAAACTTGTTTTTTTTTTATAACCAGACGTCAAAAAACTTTAAAACTACTCTAGATTGACAACAATTTACGTAGTGGTTAACGTACCATAAAACCGATATACAAGAAACGTGATGTCTGAATCGAAGAGTTCATTCACCTTCTAAAATCTGTATCAGCGGAATGGCGAATTGACGGAATAACGAAATAGCGAACTGTCAAAACCAACTATTGATAATGAAACCAGAGAGCGTGATATACTATAGAGCAATTCCTTAGAAATTGCAATTTTATTTAACTAGTTATAAAGACGGAGAACAAAGAAGTTTTAAGAAGTTAAATATATAAGTTTACGTAAACAAAAACCGTGATAGCATTCTTCCTTATGGGAAATATACGTTAAACAAAAATGTTACAAGCCAACGCTTGGGCTAACTAAATACCAAAGTTAAATTTAGAGAAATTCTTATTTGACTGCATACCGCTGCTATGAAAACTCAGGGTTTTATACGAAAAGAGGGCCATATGGCATAAACCAAAGATACGTTATATTATATTGATAGAGGTTATGAGAACCTGTGACCAAAGGCAATAAATTGCCTTTAGGACGAAGCACTCTCCATTCTATTTTAACGGATAAGATTTTTAATATCAAAGCCATTTCATGAAGTATAAAAAATATCTGCTATAGGCGCGTTGGACAGTGGTATTTTTAGTTCTTTCAAATTGAATTTGTAAAAAATTTTCGTTTGCTTGCCCCCTCAAAATAGGAAGAGGGGGTAAATGTTAACAATATGTTCAAATATATAATCTTCTAAATATCTCACGAAAATTTCATGAAAATATTTTAAACCGTTTTCAAGATATCGCCTTGTAACACTTTAAAAAAACACTCTGTAGATAGTAGTAGTTCATCAAACCCAAGCAAACGAAAATTCAGATCCTGTAATTATCCTACAAAAGAAAAAGATTGCTGAAAATGGAAGGAAAAAATATTTTGATTTAAATAAATAAACATACTTTATTTAAGCTGTACATACATATTTGTATACTCTTAACTAATATTTTCCTGATGTTCCACACAAATAACTCGTAAAATCCGTAATTAAAGCTTGATTTCATATTAGATGTTCTGATTTATTATTACCCGTCCCTTGATTTAAGATTTCCATATATAACAGCATAACTTTAATTTTACACAAGAGTAGCAAAAATAGTTTTAATTGTGAATATTTTAAATAAGCTTTATTTGTCCTACTTTTTTTATAATAGTGTGGTGCATACGCATACTCCGATATGAAGGTAGATCTGCTTAGTTAATAATGGTAAATCAAATGACCATCTCCAATAGAGAAGTGTATAATTTTAATTTTAAAATATTAAGCAAATTGTTTTTCTATCAATTTTTTTACTAGAATGCAAAATTTTGGCAAATTAACCAGTATTTTAGCAAAAATTTCACCAAAAACCTAAATTTAATCCCAGCACATTGTGAATTTGATTTAATTCAGAGTAAATTCCTCTCAGTGGTAAAAACAAATAATAAAAAAATAAACATCCCCAAGGTTTTTCAGATGGAAATTTCCTGTTCAGTCATTGATTAGCTAACATTTTGGGTCGTTCCAGCATAAAAAAATTTACCGCTATGTTCAACTGAATATATATGTATTGTTTTTAACACTGAATTTTGATTTAACATTGGATTAAAAGTTTTACGCGACTGACGGGATGTTGAGTTTATTTTTCTTTAGAATAATTATTATAATTAGGAAATGTATCAATGTTAATTTTCACTAACAAGTAAATGTCGTAGGGTTAATCGCAGAAATAAAACTAAAAACTGAGTGAGGTGATCTCCCGTAAAATCTTAACTGTATTAACTTTCTTACTTGACAACAATAACAACCCTTATATTCTACTTACAATAATGATTATCAACTAAGGTATGTGTCTCAAGTCTCTAGCATCGCGGAAGTTTTCCACTCCGGCAACATACAATACACTGCTTAACAGTTTTGTACTTATTAAAGTCTGTTACAGAAATATAAAAGAAAAATATTATTGTGAAATTTTGCTAAGAAAGGGGCATCAAATGGGATGCAAACATAAACTCCATAGACATCCAGCAATATTATAAAAAATGCTTTATACACAGAAAGAAAAGTTAGGCTAAAATCAACCCAATGACATACCAAATCAATCAGATCCAGGATTGATATAGCGCCTATCACAAATAGAATTAATATCATTTAACAATTTGATTGACTTTGTGTCTAATTTAAAGTTTATCATTATTAGATAAATTTAAGAAAGCAGGTTTAATAGACTTGCGATTAATATTATATTGATGTTTGATAAGATTTATTAGTATATGATTGTGGAAAGAAAATATCTGATTGATTTAAGTTAAAATTAAGTTCTAAAAAAAGTATGTTTGTATTGGATCTAACAAAAAGACTTATATTTAAAAATGCTCAGTTTTAAGTCATAGCCGCTCAAGCATAGGTGGCTTTGGAATCACTTGTTCAGTGATCGCAAACGTATAGCTTTGAATATTTTTAAACATTTAAATCTAAATATTTTAAAAACCGCTTAAAGAAACATAAACAAACTATATATTTTTGAAATCAGAAAAAAGATATCTTTCTAAATGGTTGAAAATGTACAGGGTGTTCTATTTAAAAAATTAAAGTGGATAGCGATTTTTTCACATTCTGATTCTCATTTGTTTATTTTTTTAGAAAATTCTGATGATTTGGATAAAACCCTAAAATTTTTGTATTAAACATTTTTCCATATCTCTAAAAATAAGGACAGTGGACCCCGTTCAAAATATAAGAGAAAACCCTGTACTTGCTCAATAGCAGAATAAAATTAAAATACAATGTAACATTTTACTAATGTAAAAGTAAAAAAGTATTTTTTTAATGTTAAACTTAAATTTTAATTCACAAATAACTTTAAATTGGTATCTTTCTCTCTAATGGGCACATACCTGTCGTGGCGCACGGTTACTCATCTAAATTTCATCAATGCTGACGTACCCCAAGGTTCAGTCCTGGCAGCAACCCTACTACTTCTTCGCATTAATCACCTGCTCTCTTTAACTACCAGTCACATCCACAGTTATGCTTACGATAGGTCTTTTCCCTCCAACATTTATTATTCCAGACAAGATTAAAATTAAGAGCTGTATAACAGACGCAGATCCATTACGCGACTATCCCTCCTCCAAGTTCTTGAATTAATCTTAGACTTGAGTGCCAAGAAGCATTTTCAGTTCAACGCCTCCAAAACCCAGTCTTACCCCTTTTACTCAAAGAATCAATATTTACTCCATCCACATGAATGACCAAGCCCTACAGAACAATGAAACGGTCGATCTTGTTGGCATCTCTTTCGAACATGATCTGAGCTGGCACAAACATTCCTGCAATAGCCACATCAGCAGCGAAAAATCTTGGGTTTCTCTTTCGAGCCAGAAAATACTTCTTCCCTTCCAACTTACTCTATATTTCCCAAATAGGACCTAACCTAGAATACTGTTCCCACATCTGGGGACGGCATCATTTCCGACACTTAACATCCTTGATTATCTCCAAAACATCGACTTATCAATGACCCAGTCCTCACAAGAAAACTCCGTTCTCTTGCTTATTGCCGAGCTGTTGGGGATTTGTCCCTTTTGTACTGATACCTTTTGTTCTGAAGAAGTAGCCACGATAATTCCCCCCATGAGTGTTCCTAACAAAACAACAAGAGGCGCATTGCATATGAATCCCTTTATTGTACAGCTACAAAAGCCTAGACAATGCCACTTCTCTGCTTATTCATACCTAGAGTCTCCAGATTATGGACCAAATTGCCTGCAAATGTTTTCTCTTTTCCTCCCAACCTCCAGTCCTTCAAATCCCGTGTCAATAGACTACATTTCCCTTCTCTTCAGACGCCCACGGTACGTTAGTACTTAGGTTTGAAGTATACGTGGGCTGTCGCAGATAAAATAAAAGATTTTGCAATATCCAAAAGCCAAACAGAACTATTTTCACATAATCACCTAATTATCGGCCATGTTAAAAGGTATATTTCACAAATTCAATAGAATTGTTGTAAAAATAATACCACCTCTACTATACAATTACCGAATTTGTTCTGGTACACTATAACCAATTTTATTTTTGATGGAATTTGTCAAAAATTTTTTAATAATGTTGCTTAAATAGGTACTATAAAGAAACAACTTTTCAATGTAGACACAAAAAGAACATATAATATTTATAATTTATTGAAGAAATCAAAATTTTATTTTAAATTACTTTTTACAAAATCTGTAGACGTTCTGCAGCGTGTAGATTTAAAGGAAAATAATAAAATAAAATTTGACCTTCTTTGTACTCTGGAAGGTCATGGTTTTTTTTTAGAAAATAACTAAGTGTTGAAAAAAAAAACAAATCGCTATCAAACCCAAACAAAGAAAGTTGAAAATTATTTGCTTGACAATTGAAATATTAGTTAAAAAATCCTGCTGTGGTGATATTTTAAACAAAAAACATAGTATTATTTCAAAAGCCGAGGTATAAACACCGGCTTCGCAAAAAACATTAAAAGGGCTTTAAAAGATTTTCCTAATAAATACAACGTAAATCTCTCAGAAAATTTAATAAAATGAAAATGTTGAAGTATGAAAATTTAAAAGTCGAATTTTAATGTCAAATGGGTGTAATTTTTCCCCCTTTTTTTCCAGAAACAAGGTATACAGTTAGTGCTTTTATGTTACAAAATGCTCTTTGGAGCTACTAAAAAATATTATTTTATATTGAATTGATTTAGCCTTTACATGATGAAGATCCATTATTAAAATATTTAAAAATAACAACAAAATTCTTTCAATCTTCACTAAATTTTTATTCATAAACATGACAATTGTTTCGACAGTGTCTTCGTCGGATGGTTGGTATAAACTCTAGCTAGAGTAAGTTTACATATTAACACATACATTGTGTCCATGGATGAAGTTGGCAAGAGGAAAAATCGTTATTGTTAATTTTACGACCAAAATACATTCTTCATAAAAAAAAATTCTGCTTGTCGAAAATAGTTATTTATACTATAAGGGATGTAAGTAACATTTACCAGTCGAGGACGAATTTTGCGCCCGAGCGATAGCGAGGGCTGGCAAAAAAGTCCGAGACTGGTTAATGTACTTACATCCGATATAGTATATAACATTTTTCCCCCTCCCTGAATTGTATGTTTACCAGAAAATGCTGGATATATTTTTGGATTTTTATTATCATTACATTCGATAGCATTCTCATTAAATTATGAAGGCAGCCGTGATCCGTTGCCAGAGCAATATAAGCAGTTTTTATTTTATCAACAACGTCAAGTTGACAATTCATAGCGAAAAGCTTGAAGAAGTCGAATTATTTGATTCTGTGTGGACAAAATGGATGTTTCAGACATAGAAGAATCAGCAAATATTGCTTGTTTATCTCTACTACCGGAAAAGTCGAGAAAAAGGTATGAAGCAGCATATAAATCCTTTAAGAATTGGTGCCAAAGCAAGACGGCTACTGCAGTCTCAGAAGCCTTGTTTTTGGCGTATTTCCACGAGAAAAGTGCTTTACTGAAGTCCCCATCAAGCTTATGGTGTAAGTATTCGATGTTGAAGTCCACCCTTTTTATAGAGGAAAATATAGATATTTCTAAGTATCCAAAACTTCGAGCATTTTTGAAAAGAAAAAATGATGGTTACAGACCCAAAAAATCGAATGTGTTTAACAGGGAAGATGTGAATAAGTTCATGCTTGAAGCCCCCGATGATATGTACTTATTGATGAAGGTCGTAATGGCAATGGGAGTTGCTGGGGCGTGCCGTTCTAATGAACTCTGTGAAATGAAAATGGACAATGTTAAAATAAGTCAAGAAGTCATAATTGTGACCATTCCTGACTCCAAAAATGGAATGTCACGTACATTTACAGTGACAAAAAGTGACGACACTCAGGTTTGTCATTTCAAAATAATTCAAAAGTACATTGATATAAGATCCCACATGACGACTATTAATCCGCGCTTCTTTATGCGATATCAAAATGGAAAGTGCTTAAACCAGCCTGTTGGGAAAAATACGTTTTCGTCAATTCCAAGTAAAATTGCGAAATTTCTAAAGTTTGAGAACTTCAAAATGTATACTGGACACTCTTTTAGAAGAACGTCGGCAACTTTATTAGCAAATACTGGAGTTGATGTATTAGCTATCAAGCGACATGGTGGATGGAAATCCGCTACTATTGCGGAAAGTTACGTAGCTGAGAGCCTCAACAATAAAAAGGAAGTAGCGAATAAAATTTTATACAATAAGACCCAGCCAGAAGTCTCTTGCAGTGCTTCAACAGTGACAGAAACATTGGTTAGAAATGAAGGATCTGTGGAGTCAGAAAATGTAATACACATCAAGAAGAAACGAGAAAACGTGTTTCCAAATTTTGTTAATAATGTGAATAATTGTAATAATTGTACCATTAATATTCATTTCAATTAATATCACCGGATTTTTGTAATATGTTGATGAAATCAAAAATTAAAGTTATTCTTATAATAATTTCAGATTATTATTTCCCTAGGGATGTAAGTTGACTTACATCCTGTCGTTAAGGGCAACCAATACCTTGTTGAGTAACTTTCACTTCCGTCTGTCAAAGCAGTGTCAAAATAGATTGCTTACAATACAGGGAGGGGGAAAAATAAGTTTACCATGTAAAAATCTGAGATCAGATGATCAGGTGTTAATACAAAATTTAAAATGATTTGCGAAAGAAACACCATTATTTAGTATTGTAAACGAAATGTTCATAAAACAAAGTTGTTTATGCGATATCAAAATGGAAAGTGCTTAAACCAGCCTGTTGGGAAAAATACGTTTTCGTCAATTCCAAGTAAAATTGCGAAATTTCTAAAGTTTGAGAACTTCAAAATGTATACTGGACACTCTTTTAGAAGAACGTCGGCAACTTTATTAGCAAATACTGGAGTTGATGTATTAGCTATCAAGCGACATGGTGGATGGAAATCCGCTACTATTGCGGAAAGTTACGTAGCTGAGAGCCTCAACAATAAAAAGGAAGTAGCGAATAAAATTTTATACAATAAGACCCAGCCAGAAGTCTCTTGCAGTGCTTCAACAGTGACAGAAACATTGGTTAGAAATGAAGGATCTGTGGAGTCAGAAAATGTAATACACATCAAGAAGAAACGAGAAAACGTGTTTCCAAATTTTGTTAATAATGTGAATAATTGTAATAATTGTACCATTAATATTCATTTCAATTAATATCACCGGATTTTTGTAATATGTTGATGAAATCAAAAATTAAAGTTATTCTTATAATAATTTCAGATTATTATTTCCCTAGGGATGTAAGTTGACTTACATCCTGTCGTTAAGGGCAACCAATACCTTGTTGAGTAACTTTCACTTCCGTCTGTCAAAGCAGTGTCAAAATAGGTTGCTTACAATACAGGGAGGGGGAAAAATAAGTTTACCATGTAAAAATCTGAGATCAGATGATCAGGTGTTAATACAAAATTTAAAATGATTTGCGAAAGAAACACCATTATTTAGTATTGTAAACGAAATGTTCATAAAACAAAGTTGTTTATAATCAAAAATAAAGCCTAAATAGTACAAATTTTGTAATCTAAATTCTAATTTTTAAATTTAAAATAATAATTGACGTTTCTGCGCCTATTTGCAGCATTTGACAAAAATCAAAACAGTAAATTTAGTTAACTTCAATATTACATCAGCATCTTCTTTACGTCTCTCACTAATGTCAGTATTTTGATTTCGTGACGGTGTTTTCGAAAATATTCACAGAAGAAGTCTGGATTTATTTAATACGGTAGGGTGGGCGGTAGCTATGTAGAATAAATTTCAAAATTAGAATTGCGATTTTAAAATTTGCGTTTTGGATTACAAACATCTTTGTTTTACGAAAATTTTATTTAAAATAATAAATAATGGTACTTCTCTCCGGAAGCATTTTAATTTTTTTTAATTTATTAACAACCTATACATCTGATCTCAGATTTTTATATGGTAAACTTATTCCTTCGACAAGCAGAGCTTTTTATGAAGAATGAATTTTGGTCGTAAAATTAATAATAAAGATTTTTTCCCCTTGTCAACTCCATCCGTGGACTCACTGTATATCTTAATAAAAAGCGCCGTTTACTCTGTTGGTAAAGCAGGTTTTCAAAAATGTGTTCCCAATAATAATGATTTCTTTGTTTTTAAGATTGATTCGATCGATCATTAAAGCAAGCTTAGGCGTACAGACCAAAGATGACCCTTAACAACTGTTTAGAAAGAGGTGTGGTGTTCAGTTTCTAGTCTATATACTCTGCTAGCCTATCACACTAACTACTACCGTTACTAAAAGCATAAACCTTACGATGGCCCCTCCGCCTACATGTAAAATATTCTAAGAAATAACTTTGGAACGTGAATATTTTGAAAAACATTTAATTCTGATTGATGTGAAATAATACAGAGAACGAGAACAAGTTTTTTAAGATTCCCTCCAAAATAGGTATTACTATACAATAAAACCTGTGAATATTTTTTAATTACATGACATAAAAGTAGAATAATATAAGTTTTATGCCAACTACATTTATAAGTATATTATTTATATATATTTTATTTTAGTAAAAAAGCAACTTAACCAATATATGTTGAAAATAAATTACCATATAGATTTAATTTTCTGTTAAATTGCTTTTTGCACACACAAATATTTGTGCACAAATAAATACCGATATATTTGAAAATAAATTAAGCATACATTATTTGTAAATAAAATGCAAACTTGAACACAAGAGGGGAACATAATTTTAATTACAATAGGGAATATGCATATAACCCAAATAAATCTGAAATATTTTTTTTATATTCTCTACATAAATTAAATGTTCATGGCGGTTGCTGTTATCCAATCATTTTGGTTTTTATTAACAAAAAAAAAAGATTTAAAACTGCAAATTTTCGCGCGAATTTCGAAACTTGTAAAACGTGATCCCATTGGCTGTGTCGTCAAAACTGAACATGACTCATCTTGAGTACATGGCGAATTGCAGTGTTGTAGAGTCATAGAAAACTCAATAAAAATGGCATTTAATGCGTAACTCATCCAATGAAATATCCCTGCACTTCCTATCCTATTCATATATACTTTAAGCCGAAATCGGTCCAGGAACCTTTCAGTTTTGCAACAAACATTGGCATTTTTGACACATCATCTTAATAATTTCAAGTAAATAAACTGCAATTCTTTATTTTCATGGCAATCTTGGAAAATTCAAAAATTTTCAAATTTTAGATGTCCCCGACGCAAATAAACTTTTTATTTATAACTTTACCGAAAAAATAAGCGATTTAAATTAGTGGGAGGTATTCTTAGATAATTAATGGATGAAATAAACCCAAAAAGAATCACTAAATGGGGTAAATAGTGTGGAATAATATCGGTTAAAAATAGGATTTGTCGGAAAAATTCAAGAAAATTCGATTTTTACCCCCTAAATACGCTCCTGGATGACCCATTCGGTATTCATTTTACAGTGTGATTATCCCTTTATAAGATAGTGTTGAAAAATTGGGGAAACAATAGATAGGAAAAAATACAGTGATTCAAATGTACCGATGTCTAGGGCACAAAAAGTAAAAAAATCCAAATTTAATCGGCGATTGCTCCCTTCCTATAGAGAATGAAGAAATTAAAAAATATGGATAACACATACTTTGACGAGCTCTTTCCGATGACGTATATGGGATTTTAATTTGAACCATTTTGACCCCACAGAAAATTAAAAACCGCGAAATATTTGGGTCAAAAATCTAAATTTCCAGTTTTTCCAAATATTTCCATTTTCCAGTGATTTTAGGTTTAGGTAAGTGTATTGCAAGTATTTGGGATTTTAAAATTTCCCTTGTAAATTCGGTTTTCGATCTGACGTTTTGTTTTCGAGTTATTAGGTACCAAAGAGGGGTCTGGAAATGGCATTTTTCGACCTAAAAAAATTCAAAAGAATTACTTGCCATTTTCTGATCCTCACCAGTGTCAGTGGAGTTCTGAAGCTCCGGGTCCCCTACAACCTCCGAAAATTTACAACGATTTAATTCACATTTGCGACCTGCACCCGATTTCAACGGAAATCGCGGAAATTTCGACTTTGACGTTTAATAGCTCCGAAACGAAACGTCCTGTATAACTGAATTTTTTACCGAAGCTAGTTGAACTATTCCTCTATCAACCCAAAAAATTCGATTTCTCTCCCTCGGACAGTTTTCGAGAAAATCAAACCTGTTCGACTTTAGGTTAAGCTTTACGTTAACATGTAGATTTTTGCTGATCTCCTGACGTCACTTTTCAAGGACAAATGTGACTGCTTTTTAAATTGTAATAAATTATACCGAAAAGTAAACATTTTTTGTAGCTAAATTACACAGCCCCACAAAAAAAAAAATTTGGTACGCCTATCGAGACAACTATATCCCTATGTAATTTTCGACGCTGAATCCGAATCCGAGGTCAAAAAAAATAGTACACCCACAAAGTCAACCCCTAGCGCTAAAAAACACCTCCGCAGGTTAAAAATGACTTAACGCTCCACGAATAGTCTTAAATCTCAATAAATCGAAGTAAATATAGACATTCAAGTATATAACGCATAAATACAGAGTTAACACTACTTTCCATTGAAAATCACCCCCATGAGTGGGTGAAAACTACCCCTCATACAACAGGAAACTTAAAAAAATACAGTGATTGCAAAAAAGTTTACGATGCCTAGATTTTTTTTTGCAACGAATGAGTAACTGCATTAGTTCCAATGCGATGCTCAAAATCTCCCCCACAGAGGGGCGGAAACCACCCCTAGATTAAAATTGAAAGGAAAATCGGGGAAAAAATTTTGTCATCGTGCTATCGAGGCAACTGTATCCCTATGTAATTTTTAAAAATTTTTTTTATAAAATCATACACCCCCAAAATCAACCCCTAGCGCGAAAAAACACTCCCTAAAGAGAGTAAAAATGGCTTAACGCTCCACGAATAATCTTAAATCTCAATAAATCGAATTAAATATAAACAGAGTTAACACCACTTTCCATTGAAAATCACCCCCATGAGTGAGTGAAAACTACCCCTCACACAACGGGAAATTTAAGAAAACTGCAGTGATTGCAAAAAAAGCTTACGATGCTCAGTTATTTTAGAAACAGTATGTAACTGAATTAGTCTCGATGCGATGCTCAAAATCTACCCCCATAAAGTGGCGGAAACCACCCCTAAATTTAAATTTCAGTTGCTGTTGGTCCATAAAAAGAGAGACAGATTCTTCTCAACTAAAAAAATGCAGATGTTTTGAGCTTTCCTAAAAGGTACTGCAACTATTTTTAGAATGTATTATATAATTATATGAGGAGTAATTTTCACCCTCTCGTGGGGATGTCACTGAATGTCTTTGGGGCAATGTGTAAGTTTCACCTCCAAACTGCAGTGCTGCATGTCTTTAGCCAATTTTAGCATCGATTAAAATAGAAATCACGGGCAAAAAATGTTTTGCCAGATTTTTCTTGCAATTTTAATCTTGGGGTGGTTTCCGCCCCTCTGTGGTGGTAGATTTTGAGCATCTCATCGGAACTAATGCAGTTCTTCCCTGCAAAGGCAAAAGAGTCTATCTGCAAAAATGTAAAACTGAGAAAATCGACATTATATAATTTATGTTTGCCAAATAAAAAAGGAACAATTTGTTAATTTCAAATGTAGTACATTTCATTAAAGCTTATAACAGCAACCTAGTATTAAATTTATTTCGAGCAGTGGTTATGTTTTACCTTTTTTATGACGCATTAATTGTTTTGTCTTAGTTTTTTAATATTCATAATAACATATCATACAAAGGCAAAATAATCTAATGTACATTAGATTATTTTGCCTTTGTACTAAAGATTATTATAGCTCCACAGTACAACTGTACATGCCCTCTAATGTACTTTAGCTGTTTTTTAATATCTTTGTAATAGAAGTAAATAATGGGTAATAATTTTAAAAAACACAAATAGGTGAAAAATAACTTTATTAAAACAAAATAAATTCAAAATGAATACAAAAACACTTAAACGAATAAGCAACGATAAAAAATAAAGTTCAACGTTTTTAAATACCTTCATTTAAAAGATCAGTGGCGTTATTATTCTCAGGAAGATTAACCCAGAATGATTTTCTAGTTTCCGTCATTTTCGAAACTAACCGGTTTACTATTGTTTCCTTCTTTTCAGTGGAAATGCCCCTTGGTGTTTGAATGTGTTCTGTTAGTACTAAAGAAGCATTTTTCTTTAATACGTTATAGCAACTATAGTCTTCATCTTCGTAGTTCGTTTTTACGTATAATGATTCTGACCCCTTTATAAATTTTATGGCCACAATATCCTTGAAGTATGGTAACTGGTCATTCGCTCCTTCCAATTGTTTCTTCCCGTTAAAACATTTCAACTTATTTTCTAATCTCAAAAAGTCACTGTATTGCATTTCTATAATATTCAGGCGATGTCAAGCTTTTTTACAGCATTCTTTAAAATCCATAAAATCTTCAAAATTTCCCATTTTCCCACCGCTTGTTCTATTTTCTCATGGAGGCCATCGGCGGCCATATAGGTGTGACCTGATATTAGATATTTTATTGTGATAGTTTTCGTGGTACATAAGGAAGAGTTTATATAAGATAATACAGACGAAAATAGGACGTTATTTTTACTTTGGCCGCTGCAGTTGTCTAACCACAGTATAATATGTTCTGCGTCTCTGTTATATTCCAAGAATTTTAAAAACGATGATGCTATATCCTCAGCCCGTCTCCCCGCTATTGCTTCGTGCCATAATATACAAAAATGCTCGTTTTTTTTTGGCATTGGACCAAATGTCTCATTAAATAACACTAGCCTTGAAGTAAAAAAGGAATCTTTTACCTTTGGTATTCTTGGTAAGAGAAATACCTTCTGAAGATCAGCAGCATAAGCTCGGAAAAGGTTTAAAAATCCTTGTGTACTGGGACCTAACTTTTTGAACCTAAAAAAAAGAAACAAATTTAATAATTAAAGAATTTTTATTATTTCTAAAAAAAATTAAACAAATAGTGCTACAAAGAGCTTCACATTGCATGAGTATTATGGAAATGCTACACAGTGACTTTTTAAAATTGGAAAATAAGTAAAAATGTTTTAACAGATTGAAACATTTAGAAGGAGTGAACGACCAGTTACCATACTTTAAAGAAAGATTTAATAATGTTAGAGCAGACGAGAATATTTAGGTCGCTTAGAAGTTTTAATATTGGTAGTGTTTTTTTTTTCAAATTTATTAAAATATTTTATTTTTTCTGCAGCCTAAAGGGGCAATGGTTAAATTTTTTCACACCCGGAAAATAGACACATATTAATAAACTTCTACTGAAAGAGGCGTTATGCAATTCATAAAAACATAAAATATTAGAAAAACACCTGTTGCAAATGTTCCTATTTTGATTTTAAATTATCTTCTGTTGGATTCATGTCCATTTCTATACAAAAGCCACATTAATCTGCTTTGAGATTATAAAAACCAAAGTTTATTTTGTTTTATATTTAAAATAAAATGCAGACACGAATGTATTTTTAATATTTTTTGCATTGCAAGGAGTTGCTACCAGCTGTTTTTTTGGCAAACAATAATTCTAGCGCGAATTCAAGATAACCTGGCGTACCTGGTAACCTAAACTAAATAAGATAGCCTGGCATAACCTGAACTAAATAAATCTACTTACGAGGTTATTATCCATAGACACCTTTTTCCGCATCAGGGCAATCTTCTTCGCTCTAGAATTAAGCATGTTATTTCAAATAGTTTATACCTTTTTCACCTTCACGCACTTTAAAATAAATAACCACATACAAATACCGATATAGTATGATTTCAAAATGAAATAGAAATTCACTTACATCGGCTAGGTAGTGCGTATACGCCAGACGTGCGGACCATTACAATGGCAAATGAGTTTAGTGTCCGTTAGATCTTTTTTAACTAAATTTACTTCCATGCCCTTGCAAAGGCAAAAGAGTCTATTGTACATTTTTTTGCATAAACTTAGGCAAAACAGTCTAATATACAATAGACTATATGTAAATATATGACCCAATCAAAGGCAAAACGATCTAATATACATTAGCTTTCTCTGCCACTGTTTATACTTCCAGTACTGGGAATCTAAAGTACATTAAACTGTTTTCCCTTTGTAACATTTTACAAAATATGTTCATTAGATCCTTCTGCCTTTGGATCATTAGCAAAGCCCTAACAATAGACTGTTTTGTTGCATCCGTAATTCAAAATCCCCATAAGCTACAAACATCATTCTTTTACTAAAATATAGAGCTAAATGTAAATATTTCATTTATGTGAAAATATGAAAATGGGCAATTTTGCGATTAGACCCTTTTGCCTTTGCAGGGAAGAGTTACTCACTCCTTGCAAAAAACTGGGCATCGTAAGCTTTTTTTGCAATCACTGCATTTTTTTTAAGTTTCCTGTTGTATGAGGGGTAGTTTTCACATACTCATGGTGGCGATTTTCAATGGAAAGTAGTGGTAACTCTGTATTTATGCGTTATATACTTGAATGTTTATATTTACTTCGATTTATTGATATTTAAGACTATTCGTGGAGCGTTAAGTCATTTTTACCCTGCTGAGGTGCTTTTAGCGCTAGGGGTTGATTTTGGGGGTGTACTATTTTTTTTGACCTCGGATTCGGATTCAGCGTCGAAAATTACATAGGGATATAGTTGTCTCGATAGGGGTACCAAATTTTTTTTTTGTGGGGCTGTGTTATCCTAGTAATTTTCTTCAAAATATTTTTTTTGGGGTTTGTAATGACTTCCTTAAACGATTTATGCAATAAAAAAAATATGTGCATATTCCTTATTTAATATGTAAAATTTATTTATATAGTGCCTGTTGACAGTGTTGATACCTGAAACTTCACAAAACAAATACTGCTACTTTCCGTCTGCTGATTTTTTTTAAAATATCATTTTCTTCTAGATAAATATCATTTTCTTAAGATATTGTAAAAAATAGTTAGACAGTGTGTTGGCACTCCTAAATTTTAATCGGTACCATTCATTTATAAACAAGGACGGCATACCATTATTTACATTTTAGAGCAATCACGGATTCCCAAGTTATATACATAACCTCGCCAACTATGATCCCCCACCTACTCCGTGAGAATGGCTTTTAGTTATGTGGCATATTTTCAGATTGATAAACTATGCTAAAATACCGCAATTACTGTAAGTTAATATCTGCAATTCTAAAATCCTCCTGTTAAAGCATTTTATGACCACAGATTAATATGATATATTTACAGCGTGTTACACGACGTTCTTGCCATATGGGAAAAATTTCTGCATATTAATAAACTAAGAATCCCTAAAAAGTCCCATAGTATACAGGGTAGCGACAAAAACGTAAAATATACCCAAGAATAAAGTACCCTCATTTAGCAAGATACAAAGAAAAGTTATTTTAAAGAATTATTTGGAATCATTTTTTCTCTCTAAATGCGAAATCACAGCCATTTACACAGTAGCCAAGTGATTCGAGTTTGAAGAGGGAAATCCATTCTGGATTATATCAAAAATCTCATGTCGATCAATATCATTTAGTAATACTCTGCTTAAGAATTGGTATTGGAAGCTAGGAGTTTTGCCCTTCAATTTGGGCCGTCGCGTAGACCTTTCTAGCTCATTCGGAAGATATAATGGTTTAAAATGCGCCAAAAACGCTATTTTTCCCCTATATTTTCATATTTTCCAAAAACTTGACGTGTTGGGGAAATTCTACGGTCAAATTCGTAATCAGCGACGAAAAATGTACCGAAAGCGATTTGAACAGTCTCTTATAGAAAATCATAATTGTTCTTTTATCTTCTTGGCTGCTAGATACATATTCATGACTTGGTTAGTTTCATGGATTTATTAAGAAAGTATTCGATGCCCGTATACTGTGAGCGTATCGAACGTGAAGCCTTATATTTGTTATTTGTTATGAAAACATTTCCCCCAGGAGATTCGTTTATGAACTACGTAATTGAATCAAGAATGATAGTAGAAAGAGATAAAATAGCATTGGAGTGTTGAAGCTCAGAAGTGTTGCTGTCTGTGCTGGTTGGTTGCTTAGGAAAACGGCTGAACCTCGGTCTGAACACTAGGTTACACGTACGTCTTTGTCTAATGAACTAGGAAAGAAAAAGTGCTATTTATAGATTTATAAATGACTCGGACCGACTTTAAATAAACATCTTTAGAAATAACATAACCTATAAATAATAAAACCTTTTTAACTTAAATTTAATATTATTTAGCAGAAAATAAAATATTTTAGGGCTTTTATTACTTTTAGTAAATCTCGTGATGCTTCTAACGTATTTTTTGTACAAAAATACAAGGTAAAATAAGATGTGGCCAATGTTTACAAATTGTGTTTACGGTGTCGCTTAGAATGGTTTGTTTTGGCTTCAAAGAATGTTAAATCATCCCGTATCCATTCTTAGTAAATCCATGGTTAGTTTATACTAAATTCCTAATAAAAAATTTATTTTCTCTCCTCTAGAACAAAATCTTACTGTACGTAGTCCGAACTAGAAAATGTAAGATTTTAGCTTTTATAGCTTCTCAGATTGAGCACCTAAATTGGATTTTGTGCCGTAAAGTAGAGAGAATTCCATAGCTATTTACTTTAGGTTGGCATTTTTATTTTCCGGGAAATTTAGTGGTTTTAATAAAAATAATTATATTAAATGATACGGGTGATATTTGCTGCGATTAAACAACATAAAAGAAATTAACTTTTGTCACTTGGAGATTACAGGGTTCGGCAGAAATTTGTAAAAAGCTAAACAAGGAAAAATACTACAATTACAAATAGAAAATATACAACTCTGAGGATTTATTTGAGTTTAACTTGCCTTTCTTTAATTTACACTCTTAACGGCAAAAAAGTAATGTTTTTAAGCAATATCAAAATTTTTTGTAATCATTTCCTAGGCGAAAGGCATCATTATTAAAATCAATTCTTAAAGGAAAAATTACGTCAATATGATCTGATCGTCTACATGGATTTATTAAGAAAGGATTCAATGTTCCGTATACTGTGAGCGTATTGAACGTGAAGCCTTATATTTGTTATTTGTTATGAAAACATCTTCCCCTATGGGTACAGTTTACGAACTTGAAGGAAATACGTAATTGAATTAAGAATGGTAGTAGAAAGAGATAAAACAGCATTGGAGTGTTGGAGCTCAGAAGTGTTGCTGTCTGTGCTGGTTGCTTAGGAAAAGGGGCTGAACCTCGGTCTGAACACTCGGTTACACGTACGTCTTTGTCTAATGAACTATAGAAAAGAAAAAGTGCGACTTATATATTTATAAATGACTCGGAGCGACTTTAAATAAACCTCTAGAAATAATATAACCTAGAAATAATAAAACCTTTTTAACTTAAATTTATTATTATTTAGCAGAAAAATGAAATATTTTCGGCCTTTTATTACTTACTAGTAAATCTTGTGATGCTTCTAACGTATTTTTTGTACAAAAATACAAAGTAAAATAAGATGTGGTCAATGTTTACAAATTGTGTTTACAGTGTCGCTTAGAATGGTTTGTTTTGGCTTCAAAGAATGTTAAATCATCCCGTATGCATTCTTAATAAATCCATGATCGTCTACGATAGGCTACATCTCTGTTTGGTTGGGTTTGATCGAACCTACGAAAGTAATTTTTCCCATAGTATTAATTTTTTTGTTTCCAGAAAAACGAAAATGCATGCTTTTCAATTGCATAAATCGTTTAAGAAAGCCATTACAAAACCAAAAAAAAATACATTTTAAAGAAAATTACTAGAATAATTTATCTAAAAAAAAATGTGTGCTTCTCGGTATAATATTAAAATTCAAAAAGCGCCCATTTGCCCTCTGTGCCAAGTGACGTCAGGAGATAAGCAAAATAAGTGTCAAACTACATGTTAACGTAAAGCTTGACCTAAAGTTAAACAGGTTTGATATGCAACACAAAAAACTTCCACATTTCCTAACGTCACATACTCTATCCGATCTTTTTTTTCCTCTTCGCAACACATCAACCAATCAGACAAGGAATTTAACTTCGAGGCAAAAGTGTGCATTTAGATGCTTAGCATGTGAAGAGCCGCCTTATTTGCCCAGGCAGTAATGGTTCTTTGTGTTATGGCTGTTTTTTTTATTACAGTGTAATTTATGTTTAAATATTTTTATTAAACAATTAAATCTAGTTAAAAACTATCCGATACATATTGTATTATGCCAGCGTGCAAAAAGAAACTATTGCCCGGGGCTCTGAGAATCTCATTTTCATGTGCCCAGAACAGTCGTTGTTAATCAAAATTATATTATAAATAGGTATCATGCAAGGTCAGTATTGTAAAATTTAAGCATGCATATTTGGCTATACGATCATTTTTATGTTAAAAACAAATAAGCGGCCATCCATCATACAAGCATCAACTTTCAGCAAAATATCTAATTCCTTTTATTCAAATGTAATGTTTCTTATCCACGAAATCTCCTAATCTCTGCGAAATAATTAAAAGAAAATAAATTAACACTGGACATCACCATGTACTAGCCAAAATAACATTTTTATTTACGTGACATGTGACGCCAAAACCATTAGTATCACGTTTTCCCTGTGTCGAATTTTGTATGTAAAAAAGTCGACAATTTTGTTTTCGCATAGTTGGATATTTTTTACCCCTGATACGCCCCTGTTTAACTAACCTACCGGACTTGTGACGTATATGTAACTCGTAACTATTTTAAATCACATCTCTTTTGATAAAAATATGACGTTCAAACCAAAAATTAAATACATGAAAGCAAAACTTCTTAAGAAAAAAATATATTGTTAATACATTTAAAGATAAAATAAAGAGTTTCTTTACTGGCAATAATTCTTATCGCATTGCAATTACATTCTTGTTTATTACACTTTTAGCTTTAATTGAAAAAATTGTCATTCCATTTAGAATGATTAAAAATAGGTAATTGGAAATAAACTGTGTTAGTTTTACATAATAGCGCCTGCTATTATGATGTAATGTACTATTATTGTAATAAGAATAGTAATAGATCTGGCCTTTATGCGTCAGTCAGAATAAATACAAAAGATTTAACTTTTTAAGGCTGTCCGCTATTATGGCATAGTTGATATGTAATAGTTTAACTTTAGTTTTTATTTCCGAACGCAACAAGCACTTGTCAATCGGTTTCGAACATTTTCATAAAAATTTTGCACGGTAATAAGGAGATAGGGGGACATATTTCAACGCTTGATATTTATCCCAACCCCATCACATTTTGAAGGGCAGGTATCAAGTTTGAAATATGAAATGGAAAGGTATATGTTTTTCAAAAAATTCAATTCTGCGTGCTTTGAAATTTTAGGTTTTTAATATATTAGTTTCTAATTTATAATAACCTGGTTAATTTGTACATGTTACGCCTATGAAAGAAAGTTTGGGTCTGTGCAGAATATTCGATTCTGTTATTTTCTGCATGGAACGCCTATGATAGGACGCCTAGAATTTACCACAGTCTTCTATTTTCTTCTTTTAATGCTCCTTGTGTTCTTCTCAAATGTTTGCGAATCCTCCAGAATCAGCAAAAAGGGTATATCAAGGGTCCAAACCGGCTTTTGTTGTTGACTTTCAGTTTGATTTTCAAAATATTTTAATTTGCTCTCAGTAAAAAGGTTATTGTGAATAAAGATAGGAAAACCGAAAGTTTGTGTAGTATTTCGGACGTCATGTACAATAATTGGTGCCAGAAGTGTGGGATTTTAACAGAACCCAGAAGAGAAGTAAAGAATAGCGTATGCCAGTGGGAACAAGAAGTCACAAAGCAAATATGGAAAAACAATATTTTTTAAAAGCTATTATGAATCAGTTGATCATGATGAAACAATAACTTAAAGACCATCAACAAAGCATGAAAGGAGAACTTAAGAATAGCCTCGAAATTAAGAAACAAGAACTTAAAGATAACCCAGAAAGCATGAAAGAACTTAAGATTATGTAACTTACTTTTCCCTAAGGATCATCTCGTTACATC